>CAKOAT010113488.1:187157-205868 GCA_932364175.1 Eruca vesicaria subsp. sativa
TAGCTTCTGTCCCTCCGTACACTTCTTCTATAAGAGCAAACATGTGTTCCTCCTCATCTAGTATCAAATCCATCTCGTCATCTTCAACTAAGAACCTAAACGTGTCCTGAAAACCACATAGAGATACATCATCAATCATTGTTCTGTATGAATTGACACAAACCTAAATAGTCTTGAAGTAACAAAAGTAAGCTCGCTCCTGGTTAATAAGCCAGATAACTGAATCCATACATCTTAATCTCAATAATCTCAGGTAAAACTTCAGTTTAAAACAAGTTGCCACCGAAAGAAACTTAACACTTGACATAAAGTATGACAATTTCAGAGGTATCAGAAACTACTCTCAACAGAAACGAATAACTGAACCTGAATGTTAAAGAAACCCTAAACTCCCTACTCTAAAACATTTTCCATGAAATATGAATATTGAATGCATCAGGTCCAAACAGCGAAACCAAAAACATACAAAGCATAACCACATAACCAAATAGAGCAATCAGAGTAACAATGACAAAGTGACTAGCCCGTTCTGCTATGCCTATTCACAACACAACCCAGAGAAGAAACAACCACATACCTTACTATTCATTGTATTTTGGACTGCTACTTCAGTTGATTGATCCACCAAACGTCAACTGTTACAAATGAGTAAAAATATGGAACTATTGAGAAATGTCAATAACATAAATATTAAATCATAAACAGTTGCATAAACATCTCAAGGAACTATTCCATTGACTTAAATATGGTTTCATAAACATAAAAATAACAAAGACATAAAAAGCTCTCCTCAAGCATCTCTGCTTTCACCAGTTGCATATTCCAAGTAGAGAACCCTGTTCTCGTTATCTCCATAAAATAAGAAAGTCTGACGATTTGCAGGATCTTCCTTGAGATGGTTGATTGAGGCTTTGTATAGAGGAGACCACATCCGTATAGCAGGCAAGGAGTGTAGAACCCTTTTGAAACTGAAGACCGCGGCCTCACTTCCTCCGCGGTGTGTGCTCGCGTCGTGTGCTGCGTCTCGAGACGGATTTCGCGGGCTTGATCTTCTGCGTTGGCTCCCCGTGAAATATCCCTGTTGGATTCTCGACGCTTGGTCGCGGCCAGCTTCATCCTGCGGTGGTTGACCGCGGTCTTTATCTTCGTCTTCCTCCGAGCCGGCTTCGTCTCGGTCGTGGCTGAGCTCCTGCGTGAAGAACCTCTAGTGGTGTCGTCATCTCATCTCCAATCTATGGCTGAGTCCGTGAGCAAACCACAATACGATAGCTCCATTTAAAAGTTCTTCGGCGAGTCCTTTGTTCACCACCGGCGTCTCCGGTTCAAGCCTCCATCCATCGTCAGCTTCTCCGCGTCTCATCCCGAGATCAAGCCGTGGTCTCCGGTGCTCGAGTCTTGTCGTCGTAATCGTCGGGATCTAAAGCACAAGAAGCTCGTGAGCTCCCATGGCCACTTTTTTCCTTTTTGCAACCTAGGTCCTTAAGCTTTAATGATTTTGATATCGGCTGCAAACTTTGTAAATCGCAGAAACAACCTCTCGAATCAACCTGGACTTTTGATTGTGCAGTTTAACCCAAGCGATTAATGTGAATCTGCAGAACTGGTCACTGAACTTTTCATAACTTTGTTTCTGACCCAGGACTTCCACAATGTGCAATTTAAACTTTGATTTTCGCCCCAACGTTTCAAATGTGCACTTTAATCCCTGTCAAATGCAAATGGGACAAATGTCACTATATACATATAAATGCAATCTAAATGGCTAATATGATCAAATAAATATGTTAAAAACCATTAAAAACACTACATATCACTGGGTCAGCTGGATTTGGCGCTGTTCAACCCGAGCAACAACGTCGTTGTAGATTTTCTCAGACCTAGGATCTACAAACTTCTCAGCTTTGTTCTTGTGGGTCCTCTCGTAAAGGTCCTTATGAGAAGGTAGATGTCCCATCTCTTTGGCCTAAAAATATTTTTAATAATCAATTAAACATATTAATCAATTAAAATAAATATAATAAAAAGTAATTAAATTAATTAAATATATATTTACCATTTCTAGACGGACATCGGCATCAGGTCTTTGACCCCGGAGAGTGAAGCATCAGAGTGTTTCCATGCTCATCGTTCGTCAGACAGGAAGAGGAGCAGTTGTTGGAGACTCTGGTCGACGATGGCAAGCTCCAATAATGGATGAGGCCATCCCACACAAACATTGTGAGCTCAGCGGCTTTCCCGCGTTCACAATCGTCGACCAGATAATCATCCTTCCAGTTGGACACCGTGTCCAACAATTGTGGTTTTGCCTTCTGGACAAAAGCTTTCTTCACCTTCTCGTTCACTCCCATGGACCAACGCCATTTTTTCTGTTATAAAGTATTAAATTAATTAACAATTAATCCAAAATATCTTAAAAATCTTAATTAATAATTTAGAATTAATAATCACTTATAGCGAATATTTTGAACCATGTCTTTCGGACGTGGTCTGGCGTTGTTTTCCAATTTGGATGAGGCACGTCATCCGCAACATAATCATGCGGTTGTGGCGCAACAAACAGAGGAGGAAGATGTGGTGGCACAACGAAAGGAGGTGACTGTGAGACTCCCTGAGAAGACTGAGCCTCGGGGACATTAACCAGTCCAGATGAACCGGGAGCTGACGAAGATGTACCGCCTATATGAGTACCAGGAACGCTAAACATATCTCTGTAATGAGTCTTATTCTCCTTGTTAAGCTTATTAGCTCTAACCATCTGAAAAGAAATTCAGAATATTAATCATTTTAAAAATATAATTATACGTACTAATTAACCACATAAAAACAGGTAATTCTATAAACTTATATAACAATCACTTAGCTAAATTCCCTAGACTAAACCACCTATCATCCTAAACTAACCACCTAAACTAAATTAGTTACATTAATCCTAAACTAATCTAAACTAACTAGAGAGGAAATAGAGAGGTTACCTTGAGAGGAGTAAGAGAGGAACTTGCTACGAATGAGAGAAGTCGGGTGGATCGAGCCTATCTAAGGAAATATATTTCCTCGTAAACTACTCGTAACTTAACGAGGAAATAACTAGGCCCGCATTTTTTTCCTCGTAAAGTACTCGTAGGCTTACAAGAAATTAACCAGTCCCGTGTTTTTTTCCTCGTTAAGTTCTCATGATTTAACGAGTAATTAGCAAGGCCTGTTTTTTTAGTTACGAGGAATTAACCAGGCCTGTGTTTTTGGCCTACGAGTAGTTTACGGGAAAGTGAGTTACGTGGAATTAACCAGTCTCGTGTTTTCATATTACGTGGACTTTACGAGGAACGTGTCTTACGTGGAATTAACCAGGTCCGTGTTTTTTGGTTACGTGAACTTAACGAGGAAATGTTTCCCTAAACCCTAAAATCTGAAACCTCAAACCCCAACTTCCTTAACTTATAACACAATCTCTACTTCTTCCTAAACCTCAATCTACTCTTCATAAACCCTTAAATAAATAAGCAAATTTGGCCTAACCAAGAATTTCTTGCTTGTTAATTTCATTTTCATAATCAAACAAACTAAACACATGCATTAAGTCTTTAAATTAATAATATTAAAATTACATCATCATTTCGATACATCATTATCATTATCGTCATCACAAGAAACATCATCGTCTTCATTCAACTCGTCTTCAACATCTTATTCGGTGGTATCGCCGGAAAAATCTTCGTATTCACGATTATGCGGATTGATGAGAAGGATGTCATCAACTTGTTGTTCAGGTTCCCTGACTGCATTGGTGTGTTCTTCTTGTAAATGTGGCTCTTCTCCATCGATTATGCGTCCTCGGGGTGTAACTTTGAAAACAGCTAACCAATTTATCCTAGAGGTTGTCATCCGAGGGTATGGAACGAAGCAAACTTGATCTGCTTGAGAAGCTAATATATAAGGCTCGAATTTGTTGTATCTTCGTCCACCATTGACATCAACTACACCAAATTGGTTAACCCGAACACCTCTGTTGACTATGGGTCGAACCACTCACACTTGAAGAGGACGCACTTCAGCTTCAATAATCCTGGGAATTCAACTTCAATAATCTCCTGCAAGATACCGTAGAAATCCGTTTTGCCTTTCACACATATTCCATAATGACTTGTCGCACGGTGTGAACCATACTCATATATATAAAAAGTATAGTCTCGTGTGAAATACATCGGTGATGTGGTGACCTTTGCGACGGGTACTTGGACTAATTTGTGTTACCATGCGAGATAAGCTGGATCGTCATAATCAACCTGCAAAAATAAAAAGAACTTTGAAATTAATCATGCTAGTAGTGAACGTTGAAAAATAAATTAGTCATACTTGTTTCCTCAGCCACTTAATAAGGTGTTGATCTTTCCTTTTGTCTAACTCACTTGTGGATATACCCAGGATTGCTTCTTCGACTTGAGAAACAAGTTCGCTGTAAAATTTTCTGTTAATTAATGATTTTTTTTTTAAAAAATATATATATATATATGTTAACTACGTGCATACCTTTCAAAATTGTGAATCAATGGATGCTCGCAATTGAGAAGTATATAAATGTGTGTACTATGGAGGTTTTCATCACTCGACCACCAAGCCTCTTTCAGTTTCCCTTTAAATCGGCCAATTTGGCAAAATATATATGGAACATCTTTTTCCAAATATGTTGGGAGAACACCACCATCATCATATCTTCTTGGAGCTTGTTTCCGGGTACATACTTTCGGTGCAAAGTAGTATGATGTGAAGAGTGATGTTTCTTCCGTTACAATTCCGGCAACTATAGATCCTTCAACTCTTGCGAGGTTTTTAGCTTTTCCTTTCAAATTTTTCATGGCCCGCTCATACTGATACATCGATCCGAAATGTACAGGTCCTCGAAGCAATGCCTCATACGGGAGGTGGACAACTAGATGCTCGACGATGTCAAAAAATGTTGGCGGAAATATTTTCTCCAAGTTACACAGTAAGATGGGAATGTTCTCATGAAGTTGTTGAACTACATCCTCTTTAAGAGTGTGTGTGCTTAGATCTCTGAAAATTCTCCAATTTTTTGTATATTTGCAAAATAAAATCACATTAGTCATCGTATTATTTATTAGTGCATATGTTTAATATATATATTACCTGCAAGTGCTTCATGTACTTTTGTTGGTAGTAGCTCCGCAAATGCAAAAAGGAGTAGTCGTTGCATAAAGACATGACAATTATGACCCTTCATCCCAGAGAACTTTTGACCTTCTTCAACAAATCTAGAAAAATTTGAAACATACCCATCAGGGAACTTCACTTCTGATGCCACCCAGTTGAACAACACCGACTTTTGTTCTGATGACAATCTGAATATCAGAACTGGAACTTGTCCATTGCTTTTTATATGTAACTCACTTCTTGCGCAAATATCAGGCAAGTCTAACCTCGATTTGATGTTGTCTTTTGTCTTCCCTGGGATATTCAAAACTGTGTTCATGATATTCTCAAAATAATTCTTCTCTATATGCATCACATCGAGGTTGTGACGCAAAAGAAGATCCTTCCAATATGGCAAATCCCAAAATATACTCTTCTTGTGCCAGTTGTGCTGAACACCGTAATAATCAAGCATATTACTGAGGACATGCCAATTACCACCATGAGGAACGGTTTCTAGAGCACAGTAGTAATCGATTTGGGCTTCGATTTGTTCTTCAGTTAAATATGGAGGAGGAGTGTCTCTCACAATCCTTTTGTGCCTGAAAAATGTCTTGTTTCTTCTGTACGGATGGTGAATGGGAAGAAATCGCCGGTGACACTCGAACCAACTTGTCTTCCTACCATTCTTCAACTGGAATGCATTTTTCATTCCAATACAATATGGACAAGATAATCTCCCATGTGTAGTCCATCCAGACAACATCCCATATGCAGGAAAGTCACTTATGGTCCACAAAAGCACCGCTCGCATCGTAAAATTTGTTTTCATTGAACAATCATATGTCCTCACCCCGGTTGACCACAAATCTTTCAACTCTTTTATCAGTGGTTGTAGATAAACATAGAGAGATCTTTTTTGATGCTTCGGACCAGGTATTAATATGGACATGAATAAAAACTCCCGTCGCGTGCACATCTCCGGTGGCAGGTTGTATAGCGTAAATCCACATGTGCATAATCCAAGATACGCTAAATCCACATGTGCATAATCCAAGATACGGAATCGTAAGAAAGACTGGCCACAATGAATATTGTCTCCCCGACATTCCAAATGGGCTAAATCCACATGTGCATAATCCAAGATACGCATTCCGGCTATTGCTAGCAAACTCTGGATGTAATTTGTTATAAAATTTCCAAGCTCTTGCATCTGATAGATGAGTCATCTCACCCTGCGTCTGAGTATGCTCGGCATGCCATCTCATCCCTCTAGCAGTCTCCTAATATTGGTACAATCTTTTCAATCTTTTTGTAATTAGTAGGTACCACATTCTTTGGTACGGTACCCTATTACGCCCTCGTCCTTGTGGTTTGAATCGTGGCTTCTTGCAGAATCGACATTCTTCTAACTTCTCAGCATCTCCCCAGTAAATCATGAAATTGTCGATGCAAACGTACGACTATCATCTCCGAAGGCAACCCAAGACTATAAACTAATTTATGAATCTCATAATAAGAATCAGCAGACACATTTTCTTCCGGCAAGTACTCTTTAAACAAGTCTGTCCATGCATCCATGCAATTTTCAGGTAGATTGTGATCGGTATTAATATTCATCATTCTAGCAGCCAACAACAGTTTAGAGAGACCTTTTTTACAACCACTGTAAATTGGCTGATTCGCAGCATCTAACATTTCATAAAACTTTTTTGCATCTATGTTAGGTTCTTCTTCATCATGAGCTACAAATGCATCACCGACCATATCATGTACCCTATCATAATCTACCATCAGTTCCTCCTGATGGTAACTATTTTCATTCTGTAAATGATCAATCGTTTCAACCTGAAAATTGCTATTACTACTGCTACTTTCATTCCCACAACTATAATCTTCTCGATGTTGAAACCAAATATAGTAATTTGGCATGAAACCTCCATTTACTAAATGCTTTCAAACATTTTCACGAGGACCTAATTTTGGATTGTTGCATTTCCGACAAGGACGTAACATCTTACTGCTTTCCTGCGTCAGCGGTGTAGAATCTGCTTGATGCATAAATGTCTTCAGCCCTGTCACCCTCTCGTTACCATCTCTATGTGTATACTTCCACCTCTGACTCTCGAAAACATTTCTATCACCGGACATTTTTTTTCTTTCACGTTTTCAAGTTTTTCTCTCTCTTTTACATTTTCAGTTTTTTCATCTGTTTAATTTGAAACCGGATGATATATTTATAGGAAAATTTGAAAGTTGGTAGGTAACATTTGACCTCAAATTTACGAGGAAAAATAGAACACTACAAACATGTTTACAACTAAAAAATTGTTAGACTCGTTATTTCCTCGTTAAAAGATTTCCTCGTAAAGTATACGCACCATTAGTGAGTACTTTACGAGGAAACCAGTCTGCCACGTATTTTCCTCGCTAATAAACGCTTTTTTTACGAGGAAACCATTTTCTCATGAATTAACGACGAATCTACGTGGATTTAATATTGAGGAATTACTTGAAATTATCTTAAAACAGCTAGAATGACTCAGATTAAAATTTAAATACTAGACTCAATTCACATAGAAGCAAATTGACAAAAAAAAACTTTTTTAACTTGCCTACCAATATTTTGTTTTAAGAAAGAAAAATTCAAAACATAAATATAGAAAATAAAAAACAAAGAAAACAAAAAAGGGAAAGGGTTTGTCGGGTCTCTCTCTAGCTCAAGACGCCGTCGACGAAGGAGAAATCTCCGAGTCTCGCCGTCATCCTTATCCCACTCCGACAACATCTCATTTGTCACAGTCCCCCTCGATTTCTTCATCTCGTCTGTCACAAGCTTCCTTCATCGTATTCATCTCCTCCGTCACATCTCCTCAATTTGGGTTATAGGTGCTTGCAAAACAGCAAGGATCCTGGCGTGACCGAGCTCGCAAGTCATGAATATCCCAATGAAAGTCAAGAAACACTGTAGTAGTAGTTTATAGATGTTAGTTCTCTGAAATGTTTATTTTCTTATTAGGAATTTTGTTAATGTGATTAAAGAAGATTTTATTTGAGTCTTGGTACTACTTCATTTCGTTTTGTGTGATAATTCATATATATTGACTATTAATCAAGTGGGAAAAATATAATATGAAAACGTATGATAGTGTGTCTTAATTGATTTTCACTTGGCTATTAATCAAGTGGGAAAAGTATAATTTGAGTCTAATTAATTTTTAATTATACGTTAAAATGTTGATCAACTAATTTTCAAAAACCTATTTTGAAAATATTTTAGAAAAATTTTATAGATTTTGTTAGAATTTCTATAAAAATATTTATTTGTATTTCAAATAAAATTAAAGATATGAAAATATGTATAGTTTTCTAATATAAAACTAAGTAAAATTTATAAAGATAGTTTTAAATTAAAAAATTACACAAAGAAAACTTTCATGGTCCTGCAACCCATTTTCGAAATCAATTATGTAATTTTGATATATGATTTGCAAAAAATCTTAATATCTAGTTTTTTCGTTATCTATGAATAATCACTTCTTTCTATCAAATTCCCACTTTCCTTAGATGAAAATGATGTGATCCATGTTTCTCTAAGAAATAAGGATTAAAACAAGAGTAAAAACCACCATGAAAAAAAAATAGAAGAAAGGTGAAAGAGATGACGATAATTACAAAAAAAAAGACCTAACTGTGATTTTAATCCACTAGAAATAAACTAAACTCGGAAGTGTAGTAAACCAAATTTAATTTCGAAATAATTTAGTTTGGTTTAGTAAAACCCAGAATTCAGTCAATAAATCTGCCATTTCGTAAACTAAAAAGTTTGTCACCTCGTAAGTCAAAAAATATGCCGCACATATAAATAAGTTATATATATCTGCCATACGAAACTAAGTCAATAGTAAAAATCTATCATTTCTAACAAATCTATTGTGTCATCGGACAGACATATTTCAAAAATCAGTTTTCTATACAAATCGGACAAAATAAGTCTACCATAGAAATAAATCTGACTATTTAAAGAAAATTTGCCACCACTCTTATGATAGATTATATTTTCTTATCTGATTTATCAAACAGACTTAACGTGCGACAGATTTATTTTTCCGAAAACAAATCGGCCGACGACCTAATTTGATGGGCATTTTGGTAATTATTTTTTTGTTATAACTACAGCCAAGGACAATTTTGACCAGAAAACCTTCTAACAATTTTGAAAAATATGAGTCATTCTAGTAATTACACCATTAATTTGAATCATTCTAGAATATTTTCCTTTAATATTTCCTCGTAAGATACTCGTTAACCCCACGTAAATTTTCGAAAACCTTGTTTTCTCGCTAATTTTCGTAGTTAAAAATATTTTTTCTTGTAGTGGTAATTATCACATGATATTTTTCTGTGTATTGGTGTCACTCATATGATACGTGAATGACTTCAAGGTAGGTCACACATTATTTCACTACTCTAATTAAAACATGCTTAAGTCTTCTAAATAAACGAGTGTCATATATGTGCACTTTAATGACATAAGTAAGCTATGTTTTTTTTGTTTAACTATAACATTATAAGTCAAATTACTTTTTAAACTTTTCCATATACCACAAAGTCGTATATTATTATAGTTATGAAAATCATTGAAAGGGATATTCGATACTAGTGTTATGAAATATCTCTATAATATTATTTGAGAAGTCACTTTCTTAGGTGTCGCGCTCACGTTAAGTCTCACGCTGGTTGATTACTCTAATACCCTAATGAATTAAAAATACAATTAAATATTATTTCCTTTTTAAAAATTTACAAATAACAATATAAAATAATAAGGAAACATTTATAAAATTTACAAAACTATTTAAAACGAAAATATAAGTATATATAATATGGTTTAATAAAAAAAGAAAGTTCACAAAATAGTAATATTTAATTTAAATATATTTTAAATAACATAAAATATACCTTTGAAGTAATAAAATACTTTATATCTATATCTTCTTAGATAAAAAAACAATATCTGTATATAATGAGATTTCTTAAAAAAAATTCACACAAAAAATATTGCTATTAGAAAAAGAAATATTTTTTCATTAAAAAATAATTTTAAACAATAAAATATATATATTTTCAAAGTAATTCTGATCATAAAATAATCAACTAATATAAACTGATATATGTTTAACTGACTTTTTTTTTTTATAATTAGTATTATTGAAATTATTTTTTAGTATATTTATTTGACTATAATATCTTACAATTACAGTAAAAATATAAATTCTATTTTACTTATATAGTATAATTTCTCAAAAACAATCACTTTTTACTGACTATTTTAAGAGATACTAAAAATAAAACTAAAAATAAATTTAATGATAAACATCTTTTGGATCAAGTAACTACAATTATTTTAAAATATCATAACACTATATAATTTAACGAGGTGGATATATTATATTTTAATAGTTAAAATTATCTGTTCTAAGAATAAAGATTCTGATTTACTTAAGTATTTTGATTATGGTTATATTAAGTTTCACAAACATAAAAACAGAAAATAACTACAATTATTTTAAAATACCATAACACTATATAATTTAACGAGGTAGATGTATTATATTTTAATAGTTAAAATTATCTGTTTTCTTAATAATCTTTTGAATTTTAATTTTTTGTTTTTATGTTTGTGAAACTTAATATAACCATAGTCAAATACTTAAGTAAATCAGAATCCTTATTTTTAAAATTATTTAAAATAAATTTCAGTTTACCATCCAAACAATCTGCATAAATTTATTTAGAATTTATAAAATATGTTAACTATTCTAAATATTGATATGTGTTAAAAAATCATCTATAAATTCATTAGTTACTTATGTATGTAATTTAGAATCATAAACTTTAGTTTTTATTTGTTTTCCTTCTAAGCACAAAAAAATCTTAAGTTATATAATCTTACTAAATATACTTATATTTCTAAGATAACAACCAACATAAATGCAAATAAGACAATTAATCAAAAATTTAATATTTTAAAATATAAAAGATAATAGTTGAATTCAGAGAAATAGATAGAATCCAATATATCTAAATGATAACTAAATCGACCGTAAAAACAATAAAACAGATTAAAGATAACATATCTAAAATTATATATATATAATTAAAGTAATATAATATTATAATATAAATTAGACATACAAAATATAAATTAATTTAAAAATTAAAGTAAATATCAATCAGTTATTATTGTATATTTATTTTATAAATATACATGTCCGTGCATGAACACGGGAAAATCACCTAGTCGTTTATATAACTTTAGATCAAAATAAATAATAAATATTTAATTCTTCCGAATTTTATTCAAATATAGCTGATTCTGCTTGTGTGTTCTTCGGTTGCTTCTGGTGGAGATTCTGTCGGAGTTGAAGGTTATGCTTGTCCTTGTTTAAGTTAGCAGTGGAATATATTCTATTGGTCTTTAGGTTCTATTGTGGTCTGGGTTTGGTTTCTCCGGCTTGATTTCAAGGAGAGGAGATTCGGCTCTTTTCTTCTTCGTGCTGTGGGTGCTTGAAATTAAACGATTTTGAATAGTCAATGGCTATTTTTTTGTTTCCGGTTAAGAATGTCGCTTGAAGCCAAGAGGAGAGAAGTCACGAACAGTCAGTGGGTACCACCGTACCAAACAATTTTCGTTTTTTTTGTATATCTATTCTTTAGTCATCCGTCATACCTTCTTCTTTTCTTAACTGAAGTGCGTTTGGCTTCTTATTTGTGGATTCCGTTAACCTGTAAAGAAAATCATTGTTTAAGCAACATTCTTAGTGACTTTGTACTTTTTTAATCCAAAACTAGATTAACATGCATGTCCGTGCGGATGTTAATTTTTACTTTTTTTTTTATAAAATAATTTTTTTTTTTACATAGTTAGTATTAGATATCTTATATGTATCATAATATAATTAATTATATAAATATTTAAATAGTTTTAGGTTTCTATACATTAGAATTGAACCCGGATCAAGTACATTAATATGTAGACATGGCAATTGGGCTCTCCCATCCCGTCCCGTTCCGGACCGCTGCGGGTTTGTCTTCTAGCGGGACGCGGCGGGTCTGTCCTGCGCGGGATGCGGTCTTGAAAACAGCGACCCAATCCTATACCGCATTTCTTGTAGGCCTTCGCGGGACATACCGCCGGACATGTGATAATATGTGCAGCTAAACGATTCAAACCCCTCCGAAACGCTTTAGACCATTTTAAGACATAGTTCAAGTCGTCGATTCAACTGAACATAATTCACCAATCATTGATTTGCTTATTTGCTTATTCAAAACAATAATTGTAATTATTTGTATCACACCCAAAACATATTAACATACAAAGTAAAAATAATTGCAGAAAATATTTTTCATTATCTTATAATTCATAAGTTCATAACCAATGTCTTAGTTTGTTGAATCCGAAAATTAAATAAAATGAAACACTAAATCAATAATGTCAATCCCAAATTAAATAAAAAAAGAAACCAAATCAAAACACTACTAAAGCTCGAATCGTCATCGCTGGAGCTATAGTCGTCATCATCGGAGCTCGAATCATTATCACCGAAGCTCAAATCATCATCATCGCCCGAGCTCATTACGTTTTCTCAAGGAAGTCACATGAATCGTCTTCCTCTCACTCATTCTCTTGTTTTTTCCAGGTAAAAAATAAATAAAGAAAAAATAAATGCGGGTCCTTGTAATCCCGAGGGACCCGTTTCGGCCCATCCCGCAAAAGACCCAGCCCCGCAAAGACCCATCCCGCAAGGCCCGCAAATTTGCGGGCCTAGAAAACCTCGTCCCAAAACCGCCCCGTTACAGTTCTTTACAGGCTAGGCCCGCGGTCCAGATCCATAATTACCATCTCTAGTAATATGGTTAGTTTTGGTTATTTGATTATTTTAGGTTAAATTTAGTTTTAATTCAAAATATCCTAACTGAATCGGTTAATACTGTTATTTTTTGGTACAAATATCCAAATCCGCCTCAGATTCTTTAGTTTTTGGATATTTGTAGGTTTCTAATTATTAAAACTGAATTCTTATTGACTTGTGAAGATCCGATTTGAAATATTTTTATAAATTGATTTTTTTTCTTTCATGATTAGTATTAGATATTTTATATGTATCATAATATAATTAATTGTATAAATATTTTAATGTTTTTAGGTTCTATACATTAGAATCAAACCGAATCAAATATGGTAATATGGTTAGTTTTATATATTTGGTTATTTTTATGTTAAGTTTAGTTTGAATTAAAAATACACAAACTAAATCAGTTAATATTGTTATGTTTGGTACAAATATTCGGAGATGCCTCAGATACATTAGTTTTTGGATATTTATAGGTTTCTATATATCAAAATTGAATTCTTCCCGACTTGTGAAAACAGATTTGAAATATCCACATGAAAAATTATAATACCGAATGAATTCTAGTTTCAAAACTCAAAAAACCTGATATCCAAAATAAATAACTCGTAGCTGAACAAGTATTCAAATGTCTATGTCTAACTGATTATGTAAAAAAATAAAAAAAAAATTGGTAACCATTTTAGTTCTTGTCACATATAGAGTCATTTCATTCAAATATGTCAAATTATTATGTAAAATAAATGTTGTTGAAATATTATAATAAATATAATTAATGAAATAGTTAAAAAGTGAAAATTAATGTAAAATAAAAAATAAAAAATTGACAACAAATACGTTTTGTTTTGTAATTCTGTAATAAATGATATCAATTTATTTAGTAAAGATAATAAATGAAACTGTTAGAACTAATTAAAATAGAAAGAAAATCTGTAAAAAAAATCACTTAAATTAGGCAAGAATTATTGTTTTACTGCTATCCATGTTTACAAACAGTTTTTATTTAGTCTACTATTTTTGTTTCCAAGCAACTTCAATATGTACTTCACCTTTAATAATATAGATACATGTCGCTTTGAAGATGGAATATTCACAATAAAATATAAACCGAACCTTTACACTACACAATATCTTTTAGTACTGTTTGGAAACATGGATAACAGTATTACCTTAATTGTATTTCCATATTTCACCATGTTTAACAATTTCATTAATTGTATTACCTTAACAATACTTCACATCATTAATTATATTACCGTAACAATAATAGTGTTGATTTTTATTTAATAGTTAATCAATATTAAATTTGTGTCAATTATAAAATCAAAAATGTAAAAACATTTGGTTTAGTTTGTTTTACTAATTTTTATTTATCAATTTTAGTTTCAGTCGGTGGAATATGACATAAACATAATTTAAAGACATGTTTTTGTGAATAAAATAATAACTAAAATAAAAATAATAAAAAAGTATTACATTTAATTTTTCACTCTTTATAATTATTTTATTAAATAAAAACTTGTTTATATTTCACTTAGTTTAGCCAAACGCATAGAAAGAGTCAATTTTGTTAGTTTATAAAAGTAGTTAGGCATAAACATTGGTTATCCATTTATGTACGGGGTTGTTCCTTTTGGATATCATTTTTTTTTAAATTAGAATCCACTTGAATATTATAAATTTATGTGTGGGTTTTGAGTTGGATTCTTCTAGATCTAGATGAGTTCTTATGATATATAGGAACCAAAAAGTATCTAAATAACAAATGTAATCTGAAACAGGTTCGGATATTTGTACCAAAATTAATCATATTACCCGATTTGGTCTAGGTCTTTTGAATAAAATTACTTATATTGCGACAAATCTAAAATATATAACACTAATTATAATAAAAAAATATCAATGTATAAACCAAAATCTGAAAGAGTGCGCGGGGTAATCTCTAGTATGTTTTTTTTTTCTTTTTTCAATCTCTAGTATGTTTTAACTTTGTTATTTTGCAATTGGGTTTATATATATATATATAAGCCGATTCTAATTTCATAGGTAACATTGAAAAATATATAGTATAATATTGATTTATCTAATTTTAAATAAACATTAAATATTTATTTCTGTCTTATTACTTCAATAAGTTTTAAAATTTAATTTTTGTTATAATTTTTGAAATAAAACTCATGAAGTGATGAGTTTTAAAGACTGTAAACTTTTAAAATTAAAAAGTAAAAACATAGTTTAAGTAAATTTTGCCAATACCTAAATCTCTATAATAATATTTAAGAAGTCATGTGTTACTCTCGTATTAATTCTCACAATAGCTAATTATATAGATACCCTTATGAAAAAGATTATATCTGATCTCCATTAACAATAATTTTATTTCCTTTTCTTAGTAAATTTTTTATTAACTACTAAATTATTTTTTTTCTACAAATGCACATAAATAACAAAAAGGAAATATTTATAAAAATTAACCTATATCTATACTATTATATGTATAGTAATATTTTGCATTCGAGCTATCACGTTAAAAATTAGAAAGGGTAATATCATGTATACCATTAATAGTAAATATCTAAATTAGCCACAAAGTAAAAACCGATTTTCTGTTTTTGNAAATAACAAAAAGGAAATATTTATAAAAATTAACCTATATCTATACTATTATATGTATAGTAATATTTTGCATTCGAGCTATCACGTTAAAAATTAGAAAGGGTAATATCATGTATACCATTAATAGTAAATATCTAAATTAGCCACAAAGTAAAAACCGATTTTCTGTTTTTGATTAGATAAATGATTAAACTAAATAATAATAAGAATGATAAAAAATATAAGGGTTTCTAGCAAACATGACTCAAAATTCAAAGTCAAACACAAAACTAACACATGTCTTTTTGGAACTTTGACTCCTCCTATTTACCCCAAAAATTTGGATTATTCTCAAAAATACCATTACTTTTTTTTTAAATGAGTATTTAACTCAATCATCCTCATTTTTATCAAGTATTTACAATATTTACATTGACATCAATACACCAACCACCATGAAGACCTAATTTGAAGCTCTTAGTGCACCTAAAAATCAATTATGTCTCCTTTTATCTCATCTCTTATGAACTAAAAACAACATCACTTTCACTTTCTCTCTATATTCATCCAAAAAAATCCAAAATTTTGATTATAAAACTTTTTAAGGTTAATAGAACCATTCAAGCTCACAATTCTTGGTGGGTTGCTTTCATTTTGAGGTTATGGATGCTTGGAAAAGACTTATGTGTGCTAAGAAATTTTTCTCATGAATTTAAGGTATGAAATAAAAAAAAAATTCAAGATCTGTCCATCAGAAGACTTCTGTGTAAGTCTTCTGGATGTAGAAGATTTACAAGAAAGTCTTCTGGCCAATGCAGAGGTTAGTTTAACAATTGACTTTATGTGTGTCTTTATGAGACGACTTCTATGGAATTCTTCCGGTTTTCTTTGTTTTTAACTTCTTTTTTTTTTTGAAAATCCAGAGAAGAATTTCTTGTAAGTCATCTACGCTAAACATATTGATTTTGCATTTGACCACATAGTGTCAGAAAATTTACTTTTCCTAGACGACTTATAGGGAAGTCATCCACATAACATAAAACTTCAATATTTAATTTTTGTTAGACGACTTCCATGTAAGTCGTCTCGGGTTTGAAAAATAAAAATTAAATAGTTAATTTTATTTGGACGACTTACATGTAAGTCTTCCGATAGACGACCTACATGGAAGTCTTCCAGAATTTTATTCTGAGATTCTTGTAAAACCTTGGTTACCACAGACGACTTTCGTGTAAGTCTTCTAACGGAAGACTTACATGTAAGTCGTCGAATAAAATTAAATATTTAAGTTTTATTTTGCAGTTGTAAAAGTAACCCGACATGACTTACATGGAAGTCATCTAGCAAAAATTAAATATTGAAGTTTTTTTTTTGTGGACGACTTCCCTATAAGTCGTTTAGAAAAAATCAAATTTCTGACACAATGTGGTCAAATGCAAAACTAACATGTTTATCGTAGACGACTTACAGGGAAGTCTTCTATGGAATTTTCAAAAAAAAATTGAACACAAAAGTAAGCCAATATTTACAAAGGAAGACTTCCAAAAAAGTCTTCTGCAGAGTAAACTTCTCTGGAAATTCTTTCTTTGTAAATTTTCAATTTTAAAATGACCCTTTTGACGAATTCCCTGTAAGTCGTTTACGTAAATGTTTAATAAACTTTAATTTTCTTTAAAACTATGAAAAGATCTTTAACATTCTCTTGTTAATTCATGTATATTAGTCAATATTTGAGTTCATGGATGAAATTCGTAACTTAATTGATAGTATTTATGAGGTTAACAACATTATGCTTATTAATGTTTCTAGCTAATGAGAGAAGACTTCCCCAGAAGTCTTCTATGTTAGTTTTTGTAATCAACTTTAAGATATACTTTTTTAACTTTCAAAAGTGTTAAGCAACTTCAAGCATATCAAGTCATATGGTTTAATGTGTCTTCTTAGATCATAAGATATACTTTTTAACTTTCATGAAATTTAAAATTTTAATTTTCACTTAAAAATTTGAGTTTCCCGCTTAAATTTTTATTTTTCTGCTAAAATTTTCCACTTTAAATTTAAGTATTTCGAGAGGACTTCCCAAAACTCTTCTGAGAAGACTTCTAGTGAAAGTATTGAGACTTTGAACTTAAGTAAAGTTTGAAATTTTTTTGAATTTGACTAACTTTTCTTAAGAATTTATCTCTCTTAGTTGTAATTAATTTAATTCATTTTTGTGCTATTTTGTTTTGCTATTAAAGTTGTATCAATAACTTCAATAATGTCAAGTAATATTGACAAGATAATATTTTAGACATGAACATATTTACCAATTTTTTTCTTTAATATCTTTTCAAATTTACAAAAGAATTTACAACTAAAAGAGTACACATACAAATCACTAAATAGACCATAAACAAGACTATTATATACCATTCCTCCACAAAGACGAGCTTCGACTGCACTTGACAGGGGAGTAGACTCTGCCAGAAGACTTTCTAAAGAATTTCAGAAGACTTCCCCGGAAGTCGTATAGTGCCACTACAAGAAATATGGGTTTTATTAGCGGTCGTTAAATGCTATGAGATCGCTACCATAGCGCTCCTTAAAACGCTCTGAGATCGCCCGTCATAATAGGTCCAACACTTTCGATAGCGGAACAGTCGTATGCTATATTAAAATAAATAACAATAGCGGTGTTGTCTATGCAATTGTTAATACTTATAATAAGGCTGTAAAACCGTTATTAAAACTAATTATTTTGATTTTAGGTATACAAAGATAGCAAATGTTTTGTGTTATTAATTTGTTCTTTAATATCAGGAATTTTATTAAAATTAATAACGATTTGGTTTTATTTTTGAAAATTTAATATTTATTTCAAATATTTGTAATAAAAATAATTAATGATATTATTAAAGCTAAAATATGTTTTAACAAACAAAACATATCCTCTTTTACATAAACCATCAAAGAATACATTAAACCAGAACCAAATTAAAAAATTAAACCAAAAGATAATTAACCAAAACTTAATTAACCTAAACCTATAATCTAACCCTCTGCCTACAAC
>CAKOAT010113599.1:0-35862 GCA_932364175.1 Eruca vesicaria subsp. sativa
AGCTGAGAAAACATATAAAATTCAAGCAGTAATTATTCATTTAATTGTGGTGGGCAATGGCCTTATATGATGTGGGTTCTTAATCAATTATGATGGCGCCGAATCTAATATGACGTGTGAACACTGTTACCTTGATACAATAACACATTCTTTCCCATAAATTTTATTAGCTACGTGTACGCTTTATATTTAATCAAAATTTAATACCATGACCCCTTCGTATTTAAACAAGGTATATTACGTGGCGTTATATTTTTATCTCAAGAAGGGAACAAAAAGCTCAATTTGACACTTGATTATGAACTTAATTGAAAAGATGGCTTAATGAGTAATGACATTGTCCAGGACGTACGAAACTCGTCTTTATTTTATACTCCCATTGTACTCAAATTGTTTACGGCACGTGTAATAAATTAAACTACCTCGAGGCGATACTTTTTTATTTGGACTAATTAATTAGTGTGGTAACTAGTTAAGTTTGTGCGTCTAGGATTTACCCGCGGAGAAACATTTACGGTCAGACAAAGTTTTCAACCGCCCATAAAAGTAGGCGGTAACGAAAGAACTTTTAAGTTTTGTGTGGTGACAAGTTAGATAAACGGACGGTGCCTAGAAACAATTGGAACAAACGTTTCAAACTGGGGATAACCCATCATTATAATTTTACATATGAATTGCAGTCTTCAAATTATAGTCATTAGCAATCACAAACACTTGCAGTTCCTCCATTACCATTATAAAAACTTATATATAACGACCGACTTGTAAACTGATCGATGTACCAACCAGACCTTTCTAAATAACGTTTTCTGACTAAAAGAAAAGAGGAGAGTCCTCGGAGAAGACTCTTAACTAGTCTTCTAATAGACCCCAAACCTACTACCATATAATAAGACATGGGTCTTTTTTGTGTGCCTAATTATATATAATTCGTACGGATTAGGATTTTTTTTTTGTTTTTAAAATGTCGACTTTTTAACTAATTTGGTGCACAAATAAATCTTGATTTATAGTTTGATCAAAATTTAAATAATGTTAGGACTTAGGATACTACTATTAGATTGTTAGTATACGAAATAATAATTTATTTGTAACAGAGACATGTTTTATAATTTGTAGTCTGTCTAAAATGTCAAAACCAACATTTCGTATGGGTTCTTTATTTCCTAATATTACCAATCAAATATACTAAAGAAGAAAAACCGAAACTCTATGAGAAATAGATGCTAAATTATATATATGACGTCACACTAACCCCGATTTTTTTTTTTGAAGATGGGAAATTTATGTTAAGAGGCGTACGCACATGCAAGAGCGTCGGGCCATATTAGACGAGAAGTCAGCGAGTGCGAAGCAATATTCTTTTATTAATAAAAACGTAATATGTTTTTTTTTTAATTTTATTTTATTCATCTTTATTTTTTTGTTAATATACATAAGCAATGAAACCATGTTGTTTCTATTTAGTTTCACATGGAACAAAACTGGTTCGCTAAAACGGTGAATCACAAAAATATCTTCATTTTTCCATGGACCCATTTCATCCTCCCTCATTCATTTTATTATAAACCAAAAACCATTATATATTTAATTCTTTTTCTTTATTATATTTTTTTCCTTATAATATGAAAAAGCCAAAGGAAAAAAACAAGATTGTGGAGGAATATTAATAGCCCACTTCACATCTATTTCTGTGCAACTCTCTTTTCTAAAGCTTCTCTCTAACAATGGCAACACAAATCAACATGGAGAAGAGTGCTTCTCAAGTTACCTTTATCTCCTCCTCCTCCTCCGCCTCATTATCCTATTCACCCACATCATCATCTTCATCATCATCATCAACAACTTCTAAATTAGGAAACCCTAAAAGAAAAGCATCTCTAAGATCATTATCATCATTAGCCGACCAAGATCTTGAAGTGAAACGTCGCAAGATCAACGGCGGAGATAAGCATCCGACGTATAGAGGAGTAAGGATGAGGAGCTGGGGAAAATGGGTGTCCGAGATCAGAGAGCCGAGGAAGAAATCAAGAATCTGGCTCGGGACTTATCCAACGGCTGATATGGCTGCACGAGCTCATGACGTGGCGGCTTTAGCCATTAAAGGTACATCGGCTTATCTCAATTTTCCTGAATTATCCGGCGAGCTTCCTCGTCCGGTCACTAATTCTCCTAAAGACATTCAAGCTGCTGCCACCGCCGCCGCCGTTAACTGGCAAGATTCCGGCGACAATAGTAATTTAAACGTAGCTGAAATAGCCGAAGAAGCCGAGCCGAGTGGAACAGTTTCAGACAGTGTAGTGTTTTCTTCGGACATTATGACTCAAGAGTTGTCTGAAATTTCGTGTGCTTCCACGACGTCGTTTGTGGATAAAGACAGCGATGAAGAGAAACTGTTTGATTTGCCGGATTTGTTTAACGGTGGAGATGAGATGATGATGATGCACAACGATGCGTTTTGGTATGATTCGTCCACGTGGCAGCTCTGTGGAGCCGATGCTGGGTTTCGGCTTGAGGAGCCGTTTTTCTGTCTTAATGACTAAATCACACTCCAGCTCACTCTAACACCTAATTAGTTTTTTCTCCCTTATTTCACTTCATTTACTTTTGCTTTGTTTTCGCTTTTTCTTTTCTTTTCTTTCATTTTATTTTTGTGTTTAGAAAATAGACGTTTGATGAATGTTTTTGTAATATAAATGTGCTGAGAACAGTTTGAAAGAAAGCTATAAACCAAAAAAAAAGAGAACAGTCAAATATAGTGTATGAGATATTTATGATGAAATTGATAGTTGAAGGCGACAAACTTTTGATAAATTTATATTAAGATTTATAATAGAAAAAACAAACTTAGGCGTTGGAAAATAACATGAGTCACATGGTGATGGTGTTTTTGGATCTTTTACATTAAATTTTTTGTTGATTTTCTTTTCTCTTTTACTTTTTATTTATTTGTCCACTTCTTTAATGTATGTGGAAAGTGAAAGAATGTAAACTGTAATGAGGTGATTGCTTTTGGCCAACACCTTACTTTGTTCACCACTATGAGGCAAGGTGAAGACTGTTATTGATTCACAAACATATTGGACCCTTTGAAAGTGACAAATAACTTTGTTATAGATACATTTCTCTTTTATTTACAACGCTTGTCATTTACATATAACCGTTAGTGTTAAAGTAGATGAAAACCCACTACATGAAACGATTTGCTCACACAGTTTAGTAAAAAGAAGAAAACGTCCTTATCAAATTCGTTGAGACAGGTTTCACACCTTTCATATAATAGATTTCGTCCACCATAAAAAAAAATCTTATTAACTATGCGTAGTAGACAAAATAATTTATAATATGATGAATAATTACGATATATTCATCTTATATCAATATATTCATTCAATAGGTAAATTGATTTTTGAAAGAGGAAGCAACAATTTAAAATATGATGATTGATTACGATTTATTCATCGTATATCAATGTATTCATTCAATAGATGAATTGGTTTTTAAAAAAGGGAAACAACTTTGCATGTACTATTATTTTCATTGACAATTGGTAATATTCGACTATATACAAAGAGCAGATATACATGCATGTATTGTATAATGGTATTTGGTGAGACTTGAGGATAGTTGAAGACAGGTCATTAAATAAAAACATAGTGGGTGTAATAGTGAGATCACTATCGTTATCTAAATACGTAGTAATAATCATTAAATATTGGGTTAGTTTTCTATTTTCTCATGATTTTAGTTTGAATGTATGTAGACAATTACAACACATAATTAAGTCTCTATTTTCTCATGATTTTAAGGTTTGAATATATGTAGACAATTACACCACAAAGTTAAGTCTCAGTTTGATAGCAGCCTATCGATTATATATATAGTATTTTTTATACGTACCTCTACAACTTCCTAATCTATCATCTGGATTTCTTAATTCTGGAAATGATATTGAAATGGGATTATAGGTACATGGAGTATGTAACTGCCCCAACTAATATGTATCTCTTCAGTCAACTATCGCAACTGATGTATAAGATTGAATCTAGCAGCACTTAAATTTATATTGAAATATTATTTAACAGTAGGATTTAAGTATATGCTTCTAATATACAATTTATAAAATTTTGAATGGATTTCACAACGCAAATACCTAAGTCGGTAGACTTTTGTATTATACTAGTATATATATACCGAACATAAACATATTATTATACCGAATAGTAAGTACTAACTATACATATATATAAATGACAAATGGCAACAGTTATATAATAATTCATTATAAATAAGATTAAACAGGTACCTGATCCTTGGACGATACCATCACTGACAAATTACAAGAAGGTGAATTTGCTATTTGGCGTCTTCTGGCATGCAAACCTAACTACGTACAGACAAGTGATTAGTCCAGTTTATATTTTAGAACCAACGATCTTAATATATTTTTTGCCACTATATTATGGTTCCATATTAGTGGAAGGTACGACTGTTTTGTATATACATGTACTGTATATGTTTCTTTATTTGCAACTATTGTATAAGCCTAATTAATAATATTAATGTACGAAAGAGAGAGCAAATGATGCGGAACTGTATTAACTAATACGAGTCATCACTTGTACCTTTGTTAGAGCAATTAATCAGTTTTACTGTCGATTCGAATAATACTTATTATACCCAATTCAAAAGTAATATCAATAGCTGTCAAAAAAGTTTAATAATTAGTTAAGTCATCAATATAATCATCCTATACATGACAAATAAAAAATTCCAATAATGCGAACTGAAAACAGAGTTCTCGTGAATAATTTTGGCAGTGATGAGATCAAACGTCTGGACTCCCGAGACATCAACAATTTAACATATTAATTTTACACAGCAGTTACTTTTTTTTTGATACCTATCTTCTGAGATCTAAGCGAGTTTGAGTCATTTCGAAGACATGTACTATTATGCATATAGCCGTTATTTAATTCTACCGCTTAATTATAAGATTATGAAAATCAATTTGATGTATATAAAATTATATATAAAATTGTATACCATAAAAACATTATTAAAAAAAATAGAGTGCTTAGATCATTTTGAACCCAATCAAAATATTATTTTAGTCTGATTTTCACACTGATTTTTTTCAACCCAACATTAGAAGTTACACAATAATTTTACACCAAAATCAACGCTATAGTGCTATGTTTTTTTTCTTGAGTGAAGGCATATCGTGTTGTTGTTGGAAATACTTTTAATTAAGCGAAAATACATCAGATACTTACTGTACGATTGCTTTCCCCTTTGGTTAATATCGTGCATTAAAAAGTGACAGTACCCCCTGATCACTATGTAATCTTATTTTATTTCGTTGCGCTTTAAGCTAATTTCATTTCTCTTTATACCTTTACATATAATCATGTAGATTTGACAGGCTTCGTAATACATATTTTGAGAATTATAATGTCTAAAAAAAAATTTCTGTTCGGTTTTCGATCTAATTTTTTTTGTTTGTATGTAATTTGTTTTACTAGTAATTAGCTTAGAGTAGCTGGATAAAGTTAGGTTACAATGTTACATAGCCTGGGGATTCCAATCCAATCCCATCAAACGTATTTTTATGGTTCAATCAGTCGGTTTATTTTTTTTTCACTGATGAATATATAAATGTGTATATATGGTTTAAAAGAATCTCATAATTTTGTAAGTAACGCAAAACATGAACTGAGAGATAGAGCCAGGATGGAGCTGAAACATGTGATCTTTATCTTTACGAATAAAGTGGCTAAAAAGAAAAAGCAAGCAATTAGAAAGACAAAACTGAAAGCAGTAGCAGAAGAATAATAATAACACTAAGAAAATAATTAAGAGCAAATGGTTCAAATAATTAGCTTTTATTTCTGCACATCTCAGCCAATTTTGAAAAAAAAAAGAAAAAAAAAAGAAAAGAGCATATGCAGTAATACCAATGTTCCATGTTCTCAGAAGAAAAGAAAATAAAGAAACAAAATTTTTTAAAAATAATAGAAAGGAAAAGACAAATACTTCTTCCATTTCAAATGAAATGTGGATCACAATTTTCTACACATATTAACACGAACTACCATTTACTTTTAACCCAAGACCACTGAAATAATGCCACCAGCAAGAAGTACCAGAGTCCTCATTCTCTATAACCAAGAAGACATCCTTGTTTTTTTTTTTTTTTTTTTGTAACTGAGACATCCTTGTTTTTGTAGCATATAAAGTATGTGTAAGCAAATAGATTGAAATAAATGTACTCTACTCTATATAACAAAATGAGCTTAAATGTATATATGGGTTTATAAGCTATGATTTATCTATTTTTCTCTCTTTTTAAAGAGTAGTTTGAGAAAGCAAAACAACAAACAAAAACAAAAAGTGATTTTCATTGCTTGTTCCATGTGCATCATCATCATCATATGTAGATAGGCTTGATATCGTTGGGTCCGAAACTTGCTGAGCAAGTAGGACACTTTCTTTGCCGAGTTCCTGTGATCTTTTGCACACATGGGTTGCAAAACAAATGACAGCATTTCGTTATCACCACCTTTGTTTATTCATCAGACAACAGGACAAAAGACAAAACCAAATCAGCACGCATGCACTTGATTAAAGATTCAAACAAAGAATCATGATTTGACCAGAGTTGAGTCTTTCTTTACCTCTTTTGGGCGGTCGTTGCAGGCCTTACACTTCAAGATCTCTTTGAATTCATTGAGTTCTTCTCGGAGTTTTTGAGTGGCCGAAGATCCTTCTATCAGAGACCTAAGACGAGAAACTTTCTTTTTGGCTGTTTCCATTTCCTCCTCTATCCTTCTCCTATGGAACCTGGTAATATTATAATACATCCATGCACAAGAGAACGATAACTTCAGCAACCAACACTTGCTCGAGGATGGAGAAAGAGTGAGAAATTTACCTTTCGGTTTCCAGCTCCAATTCCAATGCCCCATAATCCACGCGACTTTTCTCAACTTTAGAATGCGACTCCTCCAGCTTTGACCTAGCTTGTTCCAAGCCATTCCCAACATCTGCACGTTTCTTTTGCAGATTTTCAAGTGTGATAGACTTTTGATATTTATCTTCCGCTAGTCTCTGATACTGATCTGTGCAGAGCCGCAACTGCGAGAAATAAGACATTCGAGTCAAAAAAGTCACAATAACTAAGAAGGTTTATATAAATGAATTCAAAAATATACCTGATCTTCAATTCTTAAGGATCTCTTGGAAAGGAAACTGGCTGATGCACTGGCTTGCTGAATATCTTTATCCATGATGTATTTATCGATTAGCAGAGCATCTTGCATCTGTCTTGAACTTATGCCTTCCAAGAAAAGCTGAAACAGAAACAGACGAGCAAAAAAATATATCTAACAATCGGATTCAAGTAACAACCTTATCCTTATTTCATAATACTCTTCCAAGTACACATAAGGCAGCAGAACAATGGAACATGCCCATAAAACAATACACGTGCAAGTGTGGAAAAAAAAAGAACAAGAAGAGTTTGGATACCTTGATGTTATAGTCATCCCTCTCTGTGACTTGAAGTAAAAGTTGTTGGTTTTGTGGTACAATGTCCTCGTAGGCACTTCCAATTGTCTAAAAGAAGATAGTTAACTGTAAATCAATACCCCCAACAACAAGGTTTTTAAAATCATGCTAGAAACAAAGAAACAAGAAATTTCATAAGAAAACCTGTATTTCAGAGAGATATGTTCCATGTTCTTCATTTTTGGATTTCAAGATATCAGAATGCTTTGAGACATCCCTAAACACACAAAAGACACATTCTTGTAAGAGAAATGCCATATGAAGCATATGAAGAGTAATGATTATTCACCGTTTGCAATCATCCATTTTCTGTCTTAAATCAGCAATCTCAGCTTCCGCAGCAGCCAACATTTGCTGGGATACTGCTTCAGCTTCATTTGCTGCCTTAACGCGCAACTCGAGATTCTGCTCATCTAGGGAGGACTTCAAACTTTCAACATGAGCCCAAGCCCTGTACTCTTGTTCCTTGGCTTCAGCTATGTCCCTGCCATATCACAATATCCACAGTAAATTCTATAGGCAATGCACCAAGCGCATTTTAATAACAAGTGTTCAGCCAAGAAAGGAAGATAAACAATTTTATTATAAGTATTCAGACGGTTCAGTCGAAAGGCAAGTTGCGCTATGTATTCATCTATATAGAAGGGAAGGCCAAGGAAACTAGTCTCTAAGAATTTCAAATCTTGGATATCGATCATATAATTTTGCTTACCTCGGATCAGTTGACTCGCGTTTAAACATGTCCAGAAACAACTGTAACTCCTCGTGACTGTTCTTCAAATCACGAACCTGAATGACAGATTCAACTTACTTTAAAAATAAAGACCATACCAAATACATCTTCACCAACCAATATTTAATATGACACTTGAAAAGATCAAAAATTGTGAATCCGAGTTCTCACAATACTTCTTCCAAGAATATATATTTTTTTCAAACAAGTTTGACATAATGCAAGTAAAGATAACATATAAGTGATGGCTAGTACACTGAGAAGGTAAATGTACTGCATCATACCGTAGCATTCAGATCACGTATCTGAGAAGCATAACCAGCTGATCTCAGATGCAATCCTTCACACTCTTTTGTCTGTTCACCAATTAGGCTTATTAAGTAAGCAAAACACAAACTGTAACAGCATACATTGTTCAAGACTATTGCTCACCTTCCTACATAGAACCCCGGAGAGGGACTGGACATCAGCACGCAGAGAATGAATACCTCCAGCAGTCTCTTTATAATTGCTTAATTGACTTCGCATGGAGCTCATTTCCTCTGGAAACGAAGAAACTAATGCCTTCATATCTGCAAATATTTCTTTTCTACCTGACATATACAGATCACTTAATCAGACTCCAAAGTGAAACTGATTGATGGGAGATAAAGAATGGTAGACAATGTTACCAATTTGTTACCTCGCTCTTTCGATATATTTCCCAACCTAGTCTTGATTCTCGTTTTTTCATCCAGCTGTTTCTGTATCTCCACATCTAAAGAAGCGATTCTAGCATCAGCAACAGCAGCAGTCCTTCGAGAAACATCAACTAGTTCATTTCTTATATTCAGTTCCCTTTCCTTCCAGAAAATTCTATCTTTATCAACCTGAAATTTCCGAATGGAGATAAGCTTCACCCCAGATATATACACCACAAGGATACGTAAAAGATGAAAATCGCAATCCAGATATAACCTGTAGCTTCTCAAGCAACGCCATATACTTTAAAACTGCTTCTTTAGATTTTCCCAGCTGGTCCTTCAAAGAAAGGCAGGCTTGAGAAGATGAGATGCCCCTCACAGACTTTGACTTGTTCTGTTAGGAAACTTATATATCAGTTTAGCAAGAGGAAGAAGCCACATTACACAATTTTTAAACCAACACAGGTGGATACTCTAACTGAATTATAAACTGACCTGTAAAATGCTCATTTTTCCAAGAAATTTTGTCCTCTCCTCATGAAGATCTTTTAGCTCTTGCAGCCTGCTTGAAGCCAGGACCTACAAAATCCAGGCTTCTATTAAACCAACACTCCTAGCATTACCAATAAACACACAAAAAACCAAAAAAAAAGAGGGAAATATACCGTTAACTCTTTCAGAACCGCTTCCATGTCTTGCAAATCCCTTTGTTTATCCCTCGTCTTATCGCTGCTAGCAAGCTTATTTCCAGGGCTCAAGACCGGTAAGAACGCCCCTGCTGTTGCATCCCTTTCCGCTCGCAGTGCTGACAAGTCACCATTACATTGTTGAAGCTCCACGAACTCATCCTCTAGCTCCCCTGCAAGAACATCAAGTAAAGTATGATGTTAGCTCATATAGCAGTCACAATGTAATAATCTTTGAGCACGCATGTAAAATTTTAAACGGGGCTACAGATCAAGGTAAAAAGGTAACTGATTTTCAGATTTAAGATGCTTCGCATAAATACAACTTATATTACATAGATACAACGTCCATGTAAAGACTACCAATAAAAAAATACTGCATTTAATAGTCAATATTCCATTGAGAAGCGACTAAGCAGCTACCTCTTATTCGTTTAAGGTCTGCTCTAACTTTAGCATCAGAATCTCGATGGCTCTGCAATTCTCTCGAAAGAGATTTGAACTTGACAAGTACATCATCTAGAACCACTCTGAAACTTTTTACTTCTGATTCCAACTCATTCAGCGCTAGTTGACCACACAAATCTAGAATGGAAGGCAACTCCGTATAAGACCAGGGTTAATGCTAAAAGTCTAAATTAGTAATAAAAACCAGGACAAGAGCTGAAAATCGATTGTAGTGGAAGTCATACCTTTATCAAAACCAGCACTGAGAATTGTGGGATATAGTCCATCCTTCAGACACCTTAAATCATTAGTGGCAGCTACTAGGTTATGCAAGGTTTGCGTCACCTGACTTGATGTATTCCCTCTATTTTCTTCCATATCATTCGAGCAGCTATTGGATGAGGAGCTCTCCGTGGCACCAGTTTCAAGTAGCCGGTTGATGAAATCGTCTTTGTTATCCGGAGAAGACCCATCTGCGTAGCAAATCCAATATGTGTTTTCAACAAGACATATGTGTATCACATAACACCAGATTAAAACTAGGTCCTAGCATCAACAGAACGTAGAATAGGCTGGTCAAGCAGTTCATACCCTCCTTATTTACAGACCTATGAGCTCCACTGCTTGAACAACTCACACGAATGGAGCATGATTCCACTGCATCTGTTAGCTGCTACAAAAGCACTAGTTAGATCTTTTAGAAGAGAAAAAAAAAGAACCACAATAACCACTGAATTTTACCTTTTCCCAAGACTTATGAACAGTCTTCAAACTGGAACTGTACGGTAACTGTTTACCCTTGATCTGAGAAAGCCTATCTTCAAGAATAGAACACTCAACCTCCTGAGCCTCTAGCGTTTGCGATAGCTTCAAGTTTTGGAACTGAAGGACTGCATTTTCATGCTGTATCAAACAAGAACGAATTTCTTAAGAGATAGAAACATAAATGCACTTAAAAATAACTAAATTTGTGTGCTTTCAAATTTCGTTTCTTTTGCAGAATTCATGAAATTTCACATTAGAGGCGTGGTTTTCAGTTTCACGGATTGAAAGTTTGCACCTTTCAACATATACAGTGACTAAACTTATGGTTAGTATAGATGCCAATGATTACAAAGTAAACAGGCAACAACAAGAGCAAGACATTCAGCTCAAAAAACTAACTACAAATCATTAATTAGATTAGTCAACTATAGAGATATATGTAAGGGCATGCACCAATGGGAAAATGAAAGAAAGAAAGAACCTTGTCCTCAGAGGAGGGCCAAAAGAAGGTCTGTTTCTTATCGGCGGCTGCAGCCTCCGTGGGTGAAATGGAGCTAAAGTGACGCTTTTTACGGTCAGGCTCGCCTGTGCTCGTCGCCATTAAAAAAAAACCCTAATAATCGCCAACAAGGAAAGGACAAAGCTTTTTCACTCACATCAGATTGAGTGGAATACCAAAACCCCCAAACTTTCGACCTAATGATAAAACCCTAAAACGATCTATCACTAACCAAGCTACGTAATTGATTCAACCAATGAACAACTCAATCGCTCTCAGTTCCCCCCAGAATAAAAGAAAAGAAACCCTAATCTCACAGGTTGTTGAAGAATTCTTTTTTTTTTTTCTTTTTTAGAATTCAAACCTCAAACTCTAATTTTCTCTTGCACATAGAGCTTCTTGTCTGATCATTCGTTCGACTGATGCTACAAAAGCACTCTCGCGAACACACAGCACTCAAAGACAAGAAAGAAAGAGAGAGATGGGAGTTAATTCAATGGTTTGTTGCCGTAATTTTGTGAATATCTGAGGGGTAACTCGGGAAATAGTATTATATGGCCGTCCATAGAGAATCTGAAACTATCTCAGCCGTACGATCTCGTGTTTCACTGGTTTAATAAGCTCATCGCGTTAATTAATGACTCTTAATCACTTAAATAAAATCTTCGGTAATAACACAAAACAAATCGTAGAACTAAAGTTAATCAACATTAAAATCAAACAAATACAATGACATACATATACCATAGTGTGCGAGTGCGAACCGTGAGAGACCAAAGTAGAAAGAAGACAGTGTAAGTTTATTTGTGTGGTAGAAGAATCAATCGTTTTTCGTAGCGGCTTTACGTTGCTTCTCTTCCTCAACTTGAACAAGCAAAGTCAAGAGAGCTTCACAGACCTGAGCAGCATCAGCTTCTAAAGGAACCTCGTTCAACGACGAGTAAACCATCCACGCATGGTCTAGTTTACGCTTTGGTCTAACTACCACGGAGCCAGGAACCTCTGCGTCGCAGCAAGTCACCAGCCCATCACTCTTTTCGCCGTATCTGACTTGAAGCAGCTGAGCGCAAGCAGCCATTGCAGCACCGAGTGGCATTACCACTGGGAGTTTTGTGGCTTGGTTCGTGAGAGGAAGCTCAGCGTGTGCCACGTGTGATAAAGTGGCTAGCACCGCTGGGCTAATGCTAGCTTCTGTGCGGAATGAAACCGTGGGGAGTTCTCGAGGGAGCGGATGATTCTTCAAGAATTGTTTTCTCCTCTCGTAAGTTAAATCCTCCAAAGCTTGAATGTCACCCTTCACAAGGAGTTCATCAGAAAGATCAACACATCAATAGAAGCATCAAATTTTGTTAGATCAAAAAGAGACTTGTTGCAAACCTTTATGACTTTGGAGATCATAATCTCCATGAGCTTTCGCAAATTGACGTAATCACCGAGTTGTCCTTCGCGGAGGATATCTGTAGCTATTGGGCTTCCACCATATGGACTCTGTGCTAATACTAATCCAGCGACTTTATCCTTAAGATCAGGCCAGTATAGTGATAAAGCTGCAGCTGCATCTATACCTCCTTTGCTATGCCCAAGAAGTAGAACCTTTTTATTAGATCCCCAACAGAGTTCCTCTATGTATTCCTTTATCTCTCTCGCATTTTTCTCAACTGAAGACTGATTGTAAACAATTTTTCCGTATATCAGTATGCTGCTACATACACTAAATGTAACTGTATTTAAGTTGAGCTTGTTATGATTACCTCGCTGTGAATCTTTGCAATATGACAGGCCAAACCCAATTTCGAGAATTTCGTTTTCGTATCCACAAAATATAGAGGTCCATGATTGCTGAAAAGACCTGAGAATTTTGTTTTCCTTCAAAAAATTATACGCATTCTACAATATACAGTAAAGAAGTCTAAAGTGGATGGCAGGAAAAATAAGTAGTGATACCTGGAACCAACAAATAAACCAGCGTATTTGGAAGCCTGTGTACACCATGCCTGGAAATGAAAACCCAATCAACGGTACTATTCAGTAAAAACTAAGATGTCGAACAGCATAGTACAAAGACCAAAGCATGCAACTACAGTCACAATCCATACCCGATGTCTTCGAGGATTTTATTGAACCTATCAGTTCCATCTTCAACAGAAGGCATCTCAGGGTCACGCTGTAACCATCCTATGTCATCTGCCGAGCCACGGACAGTCCTTCGTGCCCGCTCAATGAGCCTGATAAAAGAAAAGTAATAGAACCAGTGTTAGTAATTCTTCAGTTTCACATTCTCATGGTATCAGAAATTTTCGTTTTATCTTCGTATGGTAAAGTTGGTATCTGTCATACAAAAGAATACATACCCTTGGAACATCGAAATTCCATAAAAACCTCCTACTCCATTCGATGTCACAATTGCATTTGATGACTGAGACTGAGTCTCTGTAGACTCCCTTGATGGACTATTGGCTGCAGTAGAAGTAGAAGCCTCTGAAGAAGTTGAACACCTTTGACCAGGAGTAACACATACGCTTACAGGGGAACTCCCATCAGCTCCTGATGTTAATCGTAGCAACTCATGGGGTTGGGAAAGAGAATTACAAGAACCTTGACCTCCGTATTCCACTGATGAAACGAATAGAAAAAACAGTGAAGGCCTTAACATAATGTGTGATGAGACTGCATTAACAGTAAATATATATATATATATATATATATGTTCTAGGCATTTAACATTACATAACACATGAAAAGCCTAGAAATGAACTTTGAAAATGTATGTTGAGTACAAGAGAGAGAGGGAGAGAGAGAGAAAGGGGGTACCAGAATAATCAGAGAAACAGCTCCCAAGGTAAGAAGTAGCTTGGTTTATATAAGAAGCAGCTTCATTAAGAGCTGGTAAAGAAGTAAACAGTTGTGATGCAGGCACACTCTCCCCACTTCCACCACTCTAAACATCAAAAAAAAGGAAATCACTAAGACACTCCCATGCATAGATTAACCAACCAACTTACTGATATTTACACTTCCATAAACCAATTAATATTTGAGAGCATAAAGCAAGTAAGGGGGCCACAATACTTACAACTAGAGGCCTTGTGGATTCTCCCTCCTTTGGTTGACCAGCTTCTCCCATTCTGATCAATTTCTGAACAACACACACACACAAAATAATCATAATCAAATCAAATTAACAATTTCAAAAACGTAGAAATCAATTTCCATGTTCCAAACGCGAATTTACTATCGATTATCGAGGTTTGATGACCGGATCGGGAAATAACAATTCCAAAATCGGTAACGAGTTTTTTTTGCGAAGAATCGATTCAGAGAAGAAAAATCAAGTAATGAGAATTGAGGAAGTGTGTAGGTACCTGGAGTTTTAGGTATGTGGGATCAAAACGAAACATGCGCACAGGAGCCACCTTTCTATCTATCTATCGCCTTCGGATCATTTTCTTTTATTAACCCGCGGGTAAAAGATGAAAGAAACCTCGTGAATAAAAAAAAATTAAAATAAAATGTTATAACTGCGTGTACAAGAGGGCTGTGGAAACGCAACACGTGTCCATTGGCACAGAGATCGAGATGAGACGAGGCGAATATATCTCCATGGGCTAAAGTAATGGGCCATATATGGGCCCAGTTATTTATGCATTACAAAAAAAAAAAATTGTCTACAGAACGTTCTTTTTTGAGAGAAGGCATTTTTGTACAGAACGTTCTTGTACGTTGTTAACTTAACACAACACAGAGTAAGTAGCACACCAACAAGTAGAGATTTGAGCTCTGAGAGAGCATCATGGAGATCGACGGTAATAGTACCTGCAAGAAACCAACACGATGAACTTTGCTTTTTTTTTTTTTGGTCAATAAAACTTTGCTTTCTAAGAAAACAAAACTTACACGAATATTTTGACGGAAAAGATGGATGAGTATTTGCGGAGAAGACGCTCAACAGTGTACCATTGAGATCGGTCTGATCCGTCTTGGTAGCCAATACGTGGCATGTGTAGCGAAGCTTTTTAAGGAGAGTGGACATTATCATAATGAAAAGAAAAAAAACAAAAATTAAGCTCTTTGGGAGCAGTTTTTTTTTTAAAAGAAAGACATCACAGTGCTGAAGTTTGTACATACCTGATTTCTGAGAAGCAGAGAATGAAGCTTTAGCCAAGCAACGTTCAAGATCTGGAATCGAAATGCTACTACGTGGGACTTTACGCTTCGGTCTGTAAGATTGTGTAACTGCAAGCGCTACCCAAAGAGGTTTGCTTTCTTCTGTGTTTTGTTGCTCATCATTGTCTGCACAACAAGGATGAGAAGCTCGGTGAAAGTTATTTAGAAAACTCAAATGGAAAATATAATTAAAGAAAGTTGCAGACCGTCAATTTTTATGAGATGCAGGTCTCCAAGATGAAGGTCTTTAAATTCAGATGCTCGGTGATAAGCATCGGGTACAGTGTTAGAAAGTTTCGACAGAGCATTAAACATTCCTCCACGTCCCCAGTTTCCGGAGTCATCAACACAGCTGCCATAAACCAGTATTTGAAACAATCAGAGCTAGTTTAGATTTAGTAGAACAATTGAAATGAGGCTTACCTGAATATGATTGCTGGCTCGTCAGAGACAGTTGATGGCTTCGTGCAGTCTCCATAAACAAAGTGAACAGATCCTGCATCTGAGTTAGAGTCAACATCATCAGGGAAGTTTGGCTCTTCCACAGACAAAGACTCATAACCATGTTCTTCCCAAGTGGCTAACTTCTTCTCTTCTGCCTTTTTCCTAGCAGCTTCACCTCTCGCATGTCTTTCCTCAGACACGTTCTTTCTATTTCCCAACTCCATAACTTTCTCATCCTTGCTTGACCGTGATGCTTCCTTCAGTTTCTCAACCCATGAAAGGTAAGATGCTTCATCAAGCTCGGAATATACATTAGCAGATATTGAATCTCCTCTCAGAGTCTCACTCGTATTAATTTCAAACTTTCTTGCTTCCTTATCCGGTTCAACGTTTTGACGAATTGCAACGACTTTCTCAGCAAGAGAACTCATTTCCACCATTTTCAGGTTATCAGATTCTTCATTGTGAATCTCCTCGGGATCAAACCTTTGTAAACCAAACACTAGGGACCGTAAATCACCACGATCTTCTTCTTTATCTTCCATAGTATCTCCCACAACGTTATGACTAAGCTGCAGCTTTCTCTCCGCCCTCCTCAAAATAACCTGAATAGACACATATTTAGATTTTTGATAATACATTCAGATGAATTTGTGATTAGAAACACTACCACAGACCTCTTCCACAGTATGTTCAGACACGAGGTTTATAGACAACACGTGACTGATTTGTCCAATCCGATGAGCTCGTTGCAAAGCTTGCTTATCCACCTGCGGGTTCCAATCTTGTTCATAAAATATAACCTGCATATAAAAAAAAAACACTACAAATAAATGATGTATTTTTCTCTATGTGGATAAATAATAAGGAAAGCGGCAAAGATGACGAACAGTGTCAGCAGCAACAAGATTCAAACCGACTCCCCCTGCTCTTGTTGAGATCATGAAAACAAAGGCATTGCTGGCATCAGCTTCAGAATCCAATCCTCTTTCTGTTTTCGCGCTAAAACTCTTTATCGCAGCAAAACGTTCTTCAGCCCGTACTGATCCATCAAGACGCTCATAAGAATATTTACGAAGCTCCATAAAATCCTGTGTTTGGAGGAAGATATATGTCAGTGTAATCAACACTGAACATGGTTATCGAAAATAAAATAGCACTACAAGAAACCTGCAAAATGTCAAGTGTAGAGGTCATTTGGGAAAACAGAAGGACGCGATGTCCAATATCATGGAGCCTCTTGAGCAGTTGGTCCAAAACTAAAAGCTTACCACTCGCCTGCCAGAAGCAATTGCTATTGAGCAAAACTTTTATAACAACTAGCAAGCATTGTTTGGATAGTTAGTAAACCTTTAAATTACCTGAACGAGGTGTTCACCTTCTTCAAAAGGTTCCGGTTCAATACCTGGAAATAAGTAAGGGTGGCTGCATGCTTTTCTGAGCTGTATGACCTACTCAAGGAAACAAATCTAGAAATGAATAAAAATTGCATATCTTTTCACTGAATATAACAAAAGCACTTATGAAATAACTTGAGCTACTTGATAGAAACATGAGAAACTGGCTCACAATATTTTGCAAAGACGTATGATTGGATGCTCCAGAAGAAAGTGCGAGAAGCCCTGGAAGCTCTTTCCTCAATATTGAGGTATATACCTTCTTTTGAAGACTGACGAGTGGAACCATTCTATCATAAAAGAAAAGACAGAAAAAAATAAGATATGAATAGAGCACCTGCAAATACTTTACTGGAACGGATTAGCCACACAAAGTACAAGACTTTACACTGTTAGCTCCGTGAGAGGTGGCAGCACCAGGTTCCCAGACTCAATCAGCAAAGATTTTGTACGCCGTAGCATAAAGGCACCTAAAATAAACTTCAAACTCTTATATGTGTCCTTAACATTTGATGCATCAAGACCTGTTTAAACAACAGAGGGAATGCATACGTTAGTTAATCCCATTTACATCGTCTGGATGAATATCAACACATAAACGTCAGAGTGCACAGAGCACTACAAGGTTAGAGCAAGCAAACCTGATAAGGACTCGCCAGTCTCTTTGAGTGCGGAAAGGAACTGGTCCAGAGTGCCAAAAACTAGTGGCATGCAAAAATGCATCAGAGCCCAAAGTTCAGTAAGATTATTCTGAATAGGCGTGCCAGTAATCAAGAGACGCCGTGGTATGAGAAATTGTTCAAGTAAAACATTGTACAGTACCTGTGACATACACAACTTTTTTTCTTCGATCAGATATTCATAAGGCCAGCTTGCGTAAAATCAAAGTATTAACCAAACAGGTTTTAACTATATAAGCCTAAAGGGATGGCTTCTACAAAGATATAATAGACCCATATAAACGACTACACAAAAGATGTGTGAGATGAGTGAAAGTTAATCTTGAATTCCTACAGTATCTACTAACCAATGATCTATCATTCACTATCATTCAGTTCACAACTCAATGCACTTTTCAGGTTAAGCAACATACACTCTTGGGATTCTTGAGTCTTTGAGCTTCATCAATTACAGCATACTGCCAAGGAATCTGAGAAAGAAAGTCTTGATCCACCAATGCTATATCATACGTTGTCAACAACACATCAAACGGTAACAAAGATCCCTTCAAAAGAAGAAACAGAAACAAATATAATTACACACAGCTGCTAAAACCCAAGTTCTAGAGATAGACAAAAAATTTTAACTCTCACCTTAGAGCTCTTGCTGACAACATGATCATACATCACCTTACGCAACTCCCTACGGCAATCCTTATCACCAACATACCTAACAACTTCAAGATTTGGAGTGAACCTATTTATCTCAGACACCCAACCATCCGTCACGCTCAAAGGACAAAGCACAACTGCCAAAAAAAAAAAATCAAAGACACAAACATCAAAACAATAACAACATCAGAAAACTTGTCTTAAAGAAGCAGACTCACGAAATGGGCCTCGCAATCCTTGATGAAACTTCAAATAACTCAAGAACGAAATCGCTTGTAGAGTCTTCCCTAATCCCATCTGCTCAATCCTTTAATCAGTCTCAAACATAGATACACCATTTCACAAAAAAAAAATAAACGATGGTCGTACTGGTACCTCGTCTCCTGCAATTAGAATCGAAATCGGTTTAAATTTTAAAAGTTCCGGTTTAGGATCGGAAGAAGAAAAAGGCGGGAGAGTTACCGAGAATAACATTGACGCCGTGGAGATATTTGTGTATAAGCCAAGAGACTCCTTCGACTTGGTGAGGCTTTAGAGTCGCTGTGACTCCGAATTTTTTAAAATCGGGAGGCGCGTTGGTTGCTTGTGAGTTCGCGGTGAGTATGATGTTGGTCGCCGCTTCGAGTCGCCGTTTGTACTCCATCGTCGACGACTACGTGGTGAGGACTTTTTTTGGCGGTGAACTGTTTTTTGATGTGTTTTTTTTTTTTGGTTTTGCCGCTTGGTATTTAGGGCAGGGAACCGGTTCATGAAAACCGAGATTTGATTAAAGGCTCGACGCTACGACGACGTTTGTTTAATAATTAATGGGCCAGGCTAGGCCGAGATTTTCGAATCCGTTTATTAATTTTCATTTTTTTTGGGGTTGTGTTGATTGTACGCTCCACCTATACTAACCACAAAGCCTCTCTTTGCTTCAGAGGGTCTCTTTCGTAAAACCTTCTTTAAGTTTTCAAACGCCGGAGAAGAGAAGCGAAAGCACACTCTTCAAACCCTAGCTCCGGTGGAGATTAACTAGAAAAACGCAATGTCAGGGTTTCCGTTTGGTCAATCGAACACCGGTGGAGGATCCTTGTTCGGATCTTCCTCCATCACAAGCTCCTCCTCTGCTTCATCCACCTCATCTCCGTTATCTTTCTCCTTCAATCAATCCACGGGATTCGGGTTCGGAGCCACCTCATCTGCTTCTGCTCCCTCCACAACACCATCGTTCGGATTTGGAGCCACCGCGTCGGCTCCTGCTGCCTCCGCAACGCCATCGTTTGGATTCGGAGCCACCTCATCTGCTCCTGCTTCCTCCACAGCTCCGTCGTTTGGATTCGGAGCCACCGCAACGGCTCCTGCTTCCTCCGCAACTCCATCTTTCGGATTCGGAGCCACCGCAACGGCTCCTGCTTCCTCCACAGCTCCATCGTTCGGATTCGGAGCCACCGCAACGGCTCCTGCTGCTTCCACAACTCCGGCGTTCGGATTCGGAGCCGCGGCATCTACTTCAACGACTCCTGCTTCCTCCGCAGCTCCATCGTTTGGATTTGGAGCACCCGCATCCACCGGATTCGGGTTCGGATCCTCTGCTGCGTCTTCTCCTGCTCCCTCGCTGTTTGGATCTTCTACCAATGCTTCTGCAGCCTCTTCTGGTTCTTCTCCTTTCGGATTTGTAACCTCATCTGCTTCTCAGGCTGCTGCTGCTTCTTCTTCCGCGAGTGTTTCAGCACCTTCTCCTTTCGGAGCGTCAGCCAGTGGTTCAGCACCACTCTTTGGATCTTCCTCATCCTTATTCTCCACTCCTTCATCTGCTGCGAGTCCTCCTCTCTTCGGGATAGCCTCTTCTGGACCTGCCTCAACGTCTTCTCTTTTCGGCGCACAATCTTCAGCTACCGCCTCCTCACCTTCCCTCTTCGGCGCTACTGCTCCCTCCTCATCAGCCTCTGGCTCCTCAACTTCCTTGTTTGGCTCCGCGCCGCAATCCTCATCAGCCTCTGGCTCCACACCTTCCTTGTTTGGCGCGCCGCAATCCTCATCCGCCTCTGGCTCTTCACCCTCCATCTTCGGCGGAGCAGCTGCGTCATCAGCCTCTGGCTCCTCACCGTCAATCTTTGGAGCCACTGGTTCGTCTCAGTCCATCTTCGGATCATCTTCATCTGCCAGTTCAACACCGTCTCTCTTTGCATCCTCCATGTCAGGAGCAGCAGCTTCTTCTTCACCCTCTCCGTTTGGATTTTCCACCAACACTTCCTCCACTACAACCAATCCCTCTGCTTCTACTGGACTCTCTTTCTCGAAAACCACAGGAAGCTCGACCCCTGCTATCTCCGCTTCCGCCACTACGGCCTCGTCATCTTCCTCATTCTCATTTGCTACACCCGCAAGTTCAGCTCCTGCATCCACCACATCCCCAGCACTGTTCTCTATAGCAACCACCACCACCACGTCCTCTTCGACTCCGGCTGCCACTAGTGCACCATCTTCTTCACCTGCAGCTTCTACGATGACCTTCCCTTCTTTTGGTGTGGGTTCATCTGCAGCCAACAGTACTCCGGCTACTACTTCTCCTGCTACAGGCTTTGGTTTGACTAGCTCGACTTCTTCTGCTGCTGCTACTACAACGCAGACGTCTCTTGTTGTGTCTTCCACTAGTGGGTAATGTCTCTGCTCTTCTTATATAGGAGTTATACGGCTGTATTTGCTACTATTGCCTTCACCATTATTTGTTTGTAGCTGATATATCCTTTTATGTGTTTCTTGTTTGTAGGACAAGCACAGCCGTTGCAGCTCCAGTGGCTGGTACTCCCAAGTTACCATCTGAAATAACTGGCAAAACTGTCGAGGAGGTAGATATCTGGCCTCTTATGCTTTAATTTTTCTTGATTTGTTGTTATATTTATGTTCAAATGTTGATCTTTGGCGTTTTGAAGATCATAAAGGAGTGGAATACTGAGCTACTAGAGCGTACAGGAAGATTCAGGAAACAGGCAAATGCAATAGCTGAATGGGATAAGCGGATCCTGCAGAACCGTGATGTTCTTTTGAGACTTGAGGTTGGAGTCTCTTGGAATCTTCAAAGACATTTGATCAAAAAAAAAAAAAAGAAAAAAAAATCTTCAGACTTTGTTCTAAGCTTATATCTGATTATGTATGTTAAGCTATTGTATAGTTAGCTCATACTTTTCCTGTTCTTGCTAAACAAATAGATTGAAGTTGCAAAAGTGGTTGAAACACAGTCTAGTTTGGAGAGACAGCTGGAACTAATCGACACTCATCAACAAGAGGTATGCAGTTAAACTATTATCATCATATGTGAATCTGTAGCGTGCAGTGAATCATTTGTGTGATGTTCTAATCTGCATGACTGTATATATGTTTTGATTCGGAAATGGGTAAGTTATTATGTTAATTATCTGGATTCTCTACTTGTGTGTTCAGGTTGACAAAGCTTTGCAAAGCATGGAGGAAGAGGCTGAGCGTATATATAATGACGAGCGCAAAACGCTTCTTGACGATGAAGCTGCATCAACAAGAGATGGAATGTGAGAACTCTCAAGTCTTTACACAACCATCACTTTTCTGCATTCATATTATTCTAAATTGTTGTGAAGATCAAATCGTATTCATTCACTTGTCTATGGTTTTCCTTCATTATTCATCAAACGTACCTCACAATGACATCCTTGCTTGATCTATGCTTTACAAGATAGAATTGTTTTCATTGTTTCAGGTATGAACAGTCTGAGCTAGTAGAAAGAGAACTGGAGCATATGACTGAACAAATCAGATCGATAATACAATCCGTAAATGCAAACCAGGTACCATACACTATTCCCTTTCATATGAACATACATCATAACCTATCATATGCTATGGTAACTTTTACTTGTCCTGTGAACATAATATATGCTAACTTAGCATATGCGATCGCAAGTTTTACTTGTCTTGTCGTGTGGACATACATCAAAACTAGTCATATGCTATTGTGACTTTTACTTATACAACAACATAACTCTTTTGTGCGTGTATGTGAAATAGGGTGGAGAACTAGAAGCAGTTGATGGGATGAGTCCATTGGATGTAGTAGTCAGGATCTTGAACAATCAACTCAGTTCCTTGATGTGGATTGATGAGAAAGTAAGTTTTTGTGACTTTCATTTTGTTGGTTAATGAACTGTCTTCTAAACTAATACAATTGTGTAACTACAAAAATCATTTGCAAACAGGCAGAGGAGTTCTCATCTCGGATTCAAAAGATCGCATCTCAAGGCTCTGGTGCAGACCGTGAACTGATGATGGCTCCAAAGCACTGGATGTCTTGATACAAATTGTCATGAATGGTCCTTTTTGTAGCAAAGATGCCTGATCCTTTGAAGATTGTTTACCTTTTTGTATCATTTGGAATTTGGATATTGATTGGTCATGTTTTTATCAGCGTTCACGAACACTGAAACTCTCCTCTAGAGAACTATTAATGTACACCGCTTTAAATGATTGGTCATGGTTTGTTGTTGTTGTTAACTTTCATGACACTGAAACTCCTCTAAAGAAGTATTATTGCACACCGCCTTAAGTGGATGAAAACGACGACGTGGTGTCCATTTTTATGAAGATTATTTTCTTTATTTTAAATAGATTTGTTTCCTTAATCATCAAAATAAAAGACTTTCTCACATGGAGGAAGATTAAAACGGAAGTGTCACGACGACTCACGCATTCCGAAACGAAACCGTCTTTGGAGAAATTCTCGTCTTCTTCAGTTGACCGGTATCGATGGCGGAGGGAAGCGCCGGTTCGCGTTACGTGAAGTTGAGGAAAGAGCAGGCTCCTGTGGAAGATATCACCCCCGGCGAACTCAATCAGCCCATCGATGTTCCTCAGGTTACAATCTCTCTCTCTCTCTCTGCATTTAACCTAACGCACGTTTCTACAGCACTCCGATCTCGTTCCTTTGAATTATACCTTCAGATCTGTTATCGTAATTTAATGGTTTTGCTCGTTGTTTGTGATCTAGACCTCTAGATGAGGGGAACGTGACGGAATAGTGGTTCTGTTTGATTGTTGATGAGTGTAATTATAGTTGATTTTGGATCTAGAGATCTCGATGAGAGGAAGGAGATGGAATGTTTGACTGGTGGATGAGTTTTGGTTTCAACGCTGATATAGTTTAATAAATCAGCCTTTAAAAATAAGGATAGACTCTAATGACATTACTTTGAAGCTTAGCTTCCGTATGAGAACGTGTGAATGTGATGAAAGAAATCTTTTTTCTCTTATTATGGGAGTCATTGTAGTGTGACATTTTGTATTACAATCACTTTGCTGTTTGAAAATTTGTTTGTACAGTTGAATGTTCGCAAGTGTCATGAATGTATGCAAGTTCTACCTGAAACCTATGAACCCCCTTCTGATGAAAACTGGACCACTGGCATTTTTGGCTGTGCTGAAGACCCCGAGAGCTGTAAGGGCCTTTTCCTCTTTGATTTATAACTCTCCAAGCTTATGATCCTTAATTTTTTGAATGCTCTTTGTATGGTTTTTGCAGGCAGGACTGGTCTCTTTTGCCCCTGTGTACTGTTTGGGCGTAACGTTGAAGCTGTGAGGGAAGAGATTCCTTGGACTCAACCATGTGTATGCCATGCAGTTTGTGTTGAAGGAGGAATGGCTCTTGCGGCGGTAACTGCACTCTTCAGTGGCTACATTGATCCTCAAACAACAGTTGTGATATGCGAAGGCCTCTTCTTTGCGTGGTGGATGTGTGGAATCTACTCAGGCTTGTTCCGCCAAGAACTTCAGAAGAAATATCATCTCAAGGTTAAAAAATTATAAACTCCCAAATCATTCATCATTCTCTATGTATGATCTCTCTGAATTTTGATCATTGTGATTGCAGAATGCGCCTTGTGATCATTGCATGGTTCACTGTTGCTTGCATTGGTGTGCTTTGTGTCAAGAACACAGGGAGATGAAGAATCATCTCTCTGATGCTGATGCGTCGTCTTCAACTACTATGGATCCTCCTCCAGTTCAAGCGATGAGCACTGAGGAGAGAAAAGAAGCTTCTTCTTCATCATCATCATCTCCATCATCTGCCAAAAGCCAACACAATGATCTGGAGATGGTCCCTCTTTAGGAAACATTCCTTACAATCTCTCTGCTGCGTATTGCTCGCTAAGCTGTTAACGTTTTTTGTGCAGAGAAGTTTTCGTAACAGCTGATTCTGTCGGTTTTACAAATGCAAGTTTGTTATATGAACAAGTTCATTAGTACTTTTTACAATTTGGAGTCATTGGATCTTTTTTGGATAAGGAAGTAAATTATTTCTCTTAGCTATCATTGTGAACTTGTGATATATGCATTATCTCATTCTAACCACTCAAATCAGTCTGCAAGATCGAGATCTTTACTTGTTAACTTCGAGTTTTGTTAACGTTGAATATGTAAAATCAAAAAGCGCCCGTGGCCTAATGGATAAGGCGTTTGACTTCTAATCAAACGATTGTGGGTTCGAGTCCCACCGGGCGTGATCAAGGTGTTGTGTTTTGGTTCTATTTACATAATTCGATTTTAGTTTTCTGTAATTTATGGCCCAATCACAATCTCCTCTCTCTCTCTCATAAAGTTTACGAAACCAAAAATATCTTTTATTTTTCTAATTTTTAAATCGAGAAAAAAAAAGTCTGCAAAATACATTTTCCCCGAGTATTAAAAAACCTCACTCAAACCCATTTTTCTAAAACCCTCATTTCCCAAAAAAAAGCGCTATGCCGAGGTTTCCTCCATCTCCGTCGCCTAACCTCCTCACCAGACTCTTCTCCTCCAACAAACGCTCCTCCTCCTCCCCCACCGCCGCGCTTCTCTCCGGAGACTTCCACCTCCGCCAATTCTCCTCCGGAAACGCCGCCCGCGCCGCGAAAGGCGACAAGGAGCCATGGTGGCAGGAATCGATGAACAAGGTCCGCAACATCGGGATCTCAGCTCACATAGACTCAGGCAAAACCACGCTCACCGAGCGCGTACTGTTCTACACGGGCCGGATCCACGAGATCCACGAAGTCAGAGGTAGAGACGGCGTCGGCGCTAAGATGGATTCCATGGACTTGGAGCGTGAGAAAGGTATCACTATTCAATCCGCCGCCACGTACTGTACTTGGAAGGATTACAAGGTGAGTTAGATAAGAGAGATCTCTCTTCTGGTAAATAAATTAATGATTTACGTTTGTGGAGATTCGAACCGTGGTCTCAAGCTTCCGTATATATAACACATTCGCCACTAGACTACTTGATTGGTCTACTGATTGTTGATTTTTGGTTGTTTGATTGATGTTAGGTTAATATTATTGATACGCCTGGTCACGTTGACTTCACTATTGAAGTGGAGAGAGCTTTGCGTGTACTAGACGGTGCGATTCTAGTCCTGTGTAGTGTTGGTGGTGTGCAGAGTCAGTCTATTACTGTTGACAGGCAGATGAGGAGGTACGAAGTTCCGAGAGTCGCGTTTATTAACAAGCTTGATAGAATGGGAGCAGATCCGTGGAAAGTGTTGAGCCAAGTATGTTGTTGTATAACAACCTATGATCTTTATATCAATGGAATGAGTTAGATTTATTGGTTATGTAACTTCTTTTTTTTTTTTTTTTGCTAGGCAAGAGCTAAGCTCCGACATCATAGTGCAGCTGTGCAAATGCCGATTGGTCTAGAAGAAAATTTCAAGGGTCTTATTGACCTTGTGCATGTGAAAGCTATTTTCTTCCATGGATCTAGCGGGTTTGTGTTGAAATACTTTTTTTTTTGTTTGTAGAATTGGTTATGTTTTTACATGTTGTGACGTTTTTGATTGTGTGTGTGAAATGCAGTGAGAATGTTGTGGCTGGTGATATTCCTACTGATATGGAAGAGTTGGTGACGGAGAAGAGGCGGGAATTGATAGAGACAGTCTCTGAAGTTGATGATGTGCTCGCTGAGAAGTTTCTAAATGATGAGCCTATTACTGCTGCTGAGCTTGAGGTTTTTGTTCTTTTATCCTATGGTGTTTGTTATATGACGTAGTATTTGGCATTGTGTGTGCATATAATCGGCGATGATAGTAAAAGCAACATTCATCGCGTGAATCAAAAGAAGATAGTTCCCGGATTATTAATAGATATTGTTGGCAAAGTTCTGGTAGTTAGTTAACTGATTTCATTTTAACAGATATCAATTCTGAGGGAACGTTGAATCATGTGGACCCTACTTGCCTTAGTCTTTGTCTTGTCTTTTCACTTCTAGAGCCAATGAACTGCTATGTTTAGATATTATTGTTCGTTCTGCAGTTTCGTTATTGTTAACTTGTTTTTGGCTTGCTGTATACATGAGCAGGAAGCTATTCGCAGAGCTACCATTGCACAAAAGTTTGTTCCTGTATTTATGGGCAGTGCATTCAAAAACAAGGTACATAATTGCTTCTTCTGATGTAACAGCTGATACTGTGCAAGTTTGGACGGTCTTTTATTCTTGCCTTCATCTTTCTGTTGTCATATCAAATGTATTGTAAAGTTTTCAACATCTGGCTTGCTTCGTCTTTTTTTCTGCAGGGAGTACAACCTCTATTAGATGGTGTTGTTAGCTATCTTCCTTGTCCAACCGAAGTCAATAACTATGCTCTTGACCAGGATAATGAAGAAGAGAAGGTACTCTACTTGCAATATCTTTTATGGTAAAAAAAATAAACCGATTCTAAAACAGTGAAATTTCAGGTAACCTTGACCGGTTCTCCAGATGGACCTCTTGTTGCGCTGGCTTTTAAACTAGAGGAGGGACGTTTTGGTCAACTAACATATCTAAGGTGAATTCTTGATCTCTTGTAGATGGGATGGGATAGACTAACTTATGTTCTTTTGTTAATGCAGAATATACGAAGGTGTGATTAAGAAGGGTGATTTTATCATAAATGTTAATACTAAAAAGAGAATAAAGGTTAGTCCATGAATGTTCGTATTGCTTTGAGATTTTTCAGTGTCATGAAGGCCTGTGCCTAAAATTACACTGTAATAAGTATATTGCCTGTTTTACTTATTTAAAATCTTGGTACAGGTTCCACGCTTGGTCCGTATGCATTCTAATGATATGGAGGTAAGGCATCTTGTTACAGATTATTTTTCTCCTTAAGATTCCATTATGCAGTCGGATTATAGAATTTTATTATGTTTTTCAGGATATTCAAGAGGCACATGCTGGAGAAATAGTAGCTGTGTTTGGTATTGACTGTGCATCAGGTACAGTACAGTAGATAACACTTCTGTGCTTGTTAATTATTTTTAGCATAATTTGCTTCTTTGGGTATGTGACGTACTTTCGGCATAAAATTCCTAACCTTGTTATATTATCAGGTCATACATTTACAGATGGATCAGTCAAGTACACAATGACATCGATGAGTGTTCCTGAACCTGTTATGTCCTTGGCTGTTCAACCAGTTTCAAAAGATGCGGGTGGACAGGTAACTTTTGTCGAATTTTTGTAGCTAAAACAACTTGATATTGTTTCTTTAACTTTTTGGCTTTGAGAAGTTCGCAACTAAAATCTGTTTTCTGGTATTAGTTCTCGAAAGCATTGCAACGATTCCAGAAAGAGGATCCTACTTTCAGAGTGGGATTGGATCCCGATAGTAACCAGGTATTTTATCTTATCAACTCCCTTGCTTTCTCATCACCTTTTCTCTTATCTCATCACCTTGGTAATATTACAACATTTGATGATTTTTCCGTTTAATGGGATACAGACGATTATTTCTGGTATGGGGGAATTGCATTTGGATATTTATGTTGAACGTATGCGCAGAGAATATAAGGTATCTGAATTTAATCCTACACAATGATCTCACCATATAGCCTCTACTCAACGGAAAATTCCCTATTTTTTTCCAAACAGGTTGATGCGACTGTTGGCAAACCTCGTGTCAACTTTAGGGAGACTATCACTCAGCGGGCTGAGTTCGATTATCTACACAAGAAGCAAAGTGGAGGAGCGGGTCAGTACGGTAGAGTTACCGGGTGAGTATCTAATTTTTTTATTTTAAATGACGTGGTTGGGGATCACTTGTAAACCAATCCTAATGCCTACTCAAATTCTTGTAACTGTTGCTAGGTATGTGGAGCCTCTACCATCGGACTCTAAAGAGAAGTTTGAGTTCGAAAACATGATTGTTGGACAAGCGATTCCGTCTGGTTTTATACCAGCAATCGAGAAAGGTTTCAAAGAAGCTGCAAACTCGTGAGTGGTTTTTTTTCCTCTTTGACTTTTCTTTTGGTTCTCCTTTCATGTTGTCATTGTGAAAACCTTTGATTCCCATATTGCAGGGGATCCCTAATTGGTCATCCGGTAGAGAATATTCGGATAGTATTGACAGATGGAGCTTCACACGCCGTAGATTCCAGTGAACTTGCGTTTAAAATGGCTGCAATATACGCGTTCAGACTGTGTTACACAGCAGCTAAACCCGTGATTCTAGAGCCTGTCATGTTGGTTGAGTTGAAAGTACCAACAGAGTTTCAGGGCACTGTTGCTGGTGACATCAACAAGTAAAATAAAACCCTAAACCTATCACTCTTTATCCATGTTTATTGGTAAATAGCTCAGCTTAATGACTTTTTTTTTTCTTACAGGAGGAAAGGTATAATCGTTGGAAACGATCAAGAGGGTGATGATTCAGTAATCCAAGCTCATGTGAGAATCAATACAAAGCTTTTGTTACTATTATAATCCGTTCGGATCTTGAAACTGTTATTAACTTTGTGAAATATGTTTGTGATTTATAACAGGTGCCTTTGAACAACATGTTTGGCTACTCCACATCTCTCCGCTCCATGACACAGGTACTACCATCATCATCATTATCATTATTCATGAACATTATGAAGACACTGTTGAATATGATTACTTATGGTGAAAATGTTGGACAGGGAAAAGGAGAATTTACGATGGAATACAAAGAACATTGTGCTGTGTCAAACGATGTCCAGGCTCAGCTAGTCAACGCCCACAACGCCACCAAATCAACTGATTAGTTCCTCCAATCGATATCTCTATGGTTTTGTCATCTTTTAATAGATGATTTTTTTGTGTTTTCTTTTTCATAGCTCAACATTATTTATACGGTTCCTTCTTACAGGGAACAAAATCACTCGACATAAAATGTTAAAGCTTGATGGGATTTTTGTCAAAAAAGTCTATTTCAAGATTACTGGGCGTTGCGCCCTTCAACCTTTTAAATTTTTAATCCCATCTCTTGTTCACTATTGGCCAATCAACTGTTTAATCATAGATTGATGTATCAATAAATATTATAGTCTTTTATGTCGTCTATATAATAAGATAGGGTCCAAAATAAGGCAACCAGAAATCGTTAGAAACAATCATTGACATAGAGTCGTCTTCACGTCAAATGAGAAGAAAGAAACTGACTCCAACGAACTAGCTCAGACTTTTCTGTTATAACTTCATCTCAAAGCCACTTCTTCTCTTTCTCATAGAGGAGTTGGTGTGATGACTAACATCATACCCGTTCGTTCAAAGTTGTTACTATTTTCCTATCTAATTTCTGCTTCTTTTCTTAAGCTAACCTTTGATAAGTACTATACCAAACATATATGTTTTTAAGTTGTAAACCAAAAACAAATTTTATGATAATGTTTGTCAAGTGACGATTACCTCCACGTTTTCTCTTCTCGAAGTCTCGATTCTAGGGAGAATTGTATTACTGAACTTTTCTTCGTATATTATTGATTAATTAAGATATTTTTTAAAACTCAACAGTCAACATAGTAGTAGTATATTTTTTCTTTTATTTCACCCTATCACGTACCTTGTCGAATCAAAATTTGGTGTGTTTTGGTTAGTTAACAACTTACTACTGAACTAAACACAATCCATTCATTAATTTATTCCAAACCCATTAAAACCAAAATATCTTTCTATATATATTTATATATCAAAGCTTTTCCCTCCACGCCATCTTCCATATCCAAAAGGTTCATCTCACCATGCATCATCATCATCCATGTAATCTCAAACACATCACCTTCTTCTTTCTTATCTATCTCAATCTCCATATAGAAACAATAGAAGCTCGAAACCCATCTCAGTTCAAACCATCACGGCAAAACGTCAATATACCCGAAATAAAACGTCACCTACACCGGTTCGGTTACCTACAACACAACAACAACAACGTCTCGTTCGAGCAAGCTCTCTCTCGCTACCAGAAAAATCTCGGTCTACCGATAACCGGAAAACCAGATTCCGACACGTTGTCACACATTCGGTTACCAAGATGCGGATACCCTGATGACGTGGAACCCAAAACAACGGCGCCGTTTCACACAAAACAAAAATACGTGTATTTCCCCGGAAGCCCCAGGTGGACAAGAGACATCATCCCACTCCAACTCACCTACGCCTTCTCACAGCAGAACCTAACCCCTTTTCTAACAAAACCACAAATACAGCGCGTGTTCCGACGCGCTTTCGCCAAGTGGGCTTCAGTGATCCCTGTCACCTTCACCGAAACAGAGGATTACGAAACCTCCGACATCAAAATCGGATTCTTCGCCGGAGACCACGGCGACGGAGAGCCGTTCGACGGAGTTTTAGGCGTTTTAGCACACACTTTCTCGCCGGAGAACGGTAGGCTCCATCTAGACAAAGCGGAAACGTGGGCCGTCGATTTCCACGAGCAGAAATCAACGGTCGCCGTTGATTTGGAATCAGTAGCTGTGCACGAGATAGGTCACGTGCTTGGGCTGGGCCATAGCTCCGTGAAAGAAGCGGCTATGTATCCAACTTTAAAGCCCAGAAGTAAGAAAGTGGATTTGAACGTTGATGATGTCGTTGGAGTACAGTCTTTGTACGGAACTAACCCTAATTTCAACTTGAGTGGTTTACTTGCGTCGGAAACTTCGACCAATCTAGCTGATGACATGTTGGTTCGGTCTGAAGGAGTTGTTTATTCGATTTTGAGTACTCTTCTCGTTCTCGGTTTTTTAAATCTTTAGGTTTGTATAGACCACAGATTGGTTAATTCAATCTGAAAAGTGTATAGAATCATAGATGCATGGGAATATAATTAAGTTGTTTTCTTAATAGTGTTGAATGTATTTTCTTATAAAATGGATATACAGTCAGCAGCAACAGGCCCATTACAAATGGGTTATGATATAAACGGCCCAGAAGATTGTACGTAAGACCTCAAGCTGAAGAAGATGTAACTTTGGCCTATGTTTTTCTCAAGTGCGGAAGAAGTAAACACCAAACACACCATAGGATGCTAAGATCCATATAACCGAAAAATGACAAATCAACTTTAGCTTTGTCTAGATGAATGGAGTAATGCTGGGTAAATTATTTTGTAAAAGAATTGAATAGCTCCGACACAATTTCTATGGATATCTATCTTCAATTGTCGCTGTCGCATTCAACATAAAGTAGGCTCCACGGCCCATAAACATATACGGTCTGGTTAAATCGCTTTCATCTCTTCTCTTTCAATTTTGGGTTGTTGGTTATATAAATCATAATAATTGAGGAATACTTTAAGAGCAGAGCACTATTGCGATTTTGTCCCTTACAACATGATTAATCTCAGGTTCTTATGGTGAAGTTCAAAAAACTATTTCTTAACTTTTAATTAAAAAAGTTAAAAACCGAATCTTAGATAAAGACTTTAAGAACCTTAAGAACCGATTCTTATATTTTCTAGTTAAAAGTTAATAAACAGTTTCTTAACTTTCACTAAAAATTCAACCTAAGAACACTGGGTTAATCATGGTCTTAAAATGAAAATATTTATAAAACTTATTTTTTTTTTCCTTTTTGTAACAAATAAATTTATATTAGACCAAAAAAACAAATAAATTGTGTCAATATTTTGATACGTTATTTTTATCATAAGCTTGGTTTGTAATTTTGGGGGAAGTAGGAAATATAAATATTTCAGTTATAACAGTAATTTTTGAGAATTTAACTAAAATATATGCTAGTGCAGTCCTTTTTTCCTAACTAAATCACATTATTCATGAAAATAATTAGTTCATCTTCAATGGTTCCTACCGTTTGGGGGAGAGAATCTATCTATATATCGTTCATTTGACAAATTGTATTGCTTAACAGCTAACTATCTTTTGTTTTGTCAGTCAGTCATACGCTATCTTATTCTGTAATGTTTACGCAGTTACTCTTTTCTTATCCATTTTCAACTTTATTATTGATACATTTAAGTCGTCGACTTGTCAATTTTCGTTGCTGGACAGAGGTTTATTATATCCTACTAGTTTATGTACGCAATGGTGTTGAATAAATGCAATTTTCTAGGACTGTAGACGTTACGTTAAACCAATTGACATACCATTCTTGGATGTTGTTTGAGAATGTGAAACTGGCTAGAGCTATATAACGTACGTAAAAGTAAAGGTTGTATATGTAGTAAACAATTATTTACTAAACACTGGAATTGTTAAAGAAGGGGACAAGAGGGATAAAGGAAGAGCATATGGTCTATCGTTTTTGCATGTTATTCGTCAGAAAGGATTATTATCTAAACACAAGACTTTTTTCCTTTTATATATGTATACTTTCTTTTATATATGTATACGTAGTAATTTTTCCTACAATTACTCAAAGAAAAGAGCGAGTGTTGTTGGGAATAAACTCATAAAAATATATTCGGTGTCATTATGGGCACATGAGGCCGCACGTGTTCTTGCTGTTTACTTTGGGATCACCGTCCTCTGTCACGTCACGTGATTCAAGAAACAAAAAAAGCTTTAGTATAATGTCCGGTATATATATTCGTGGTTACATGTATACTAATATTAATATATGCAAATTAGGAGCGTTCGTAGTGGTCACTTGCTTACTTCCACTACTAGAGTCACGAGACCACAACATTCGGGGGCATCAAAACAGTACATAGAAAAAAAATTCAAATATATGACCAAAACAAGACTCTGATTGAGATTTGAGGAAGAGGGGACTTATACGAGAAGATAGTTCCACTGCCACCGTACGTCAAAGTACTTTGTTCAGATTAATTTCTCTCTTTCTCTATCTCCTTATTTTAGAAGATATAATTCTACTTTACTGCAGCAAATATCTATTTTTCCTTGGTTATATAAATAGTAAAAAGAGGTTTGTAACATGGGAATGTACCGTGTACGAAAGTAAACCTTCTGCACCAAGAAGATGGTGCCAGCTGGAATAGACACTGTCGGTAGTAAGTGAAGATTAGTTAAATAAATAGTAAAAAACAAATATCTCATTATGGGTACCTCTCGTTCCGTGCCATGGTGTTTAATTAACAGTTAACACTGAATGTGCAGTGGGGTTGGGCCCTTGTGGAGAGTCACTTAACATATTATAAGAATTAATTATTATTCAAAATACGATATTATATCAATTTAAGCTTATCTTAATGTGATAAACCCTAGCAAGCGTCACACGACACGGCCCGTTTCTTTCTCCTTCAGTTTAATTAAACCATATTTCATTTAATTTTCTGTAGACGATATTTTACTCCTTCGTGCAAACCAATAGTTACTATTTAATCTAACGTTTTGTAGGTAAAATGAAAGTTACACCTCTAATTCAAACACGCAAATCATATAATATCTATGGAGGGTCAAATGGTTAACTATTCTCTCTTACTCTTTTGTTTATTTTTTCCCCAACCATCTTATTCCTTCTTCTTTTGTAATGTTTATGGCCCCCACATGCAGCCACGTGGGTAAATGACTTTTTCTTTACTGGTTCATTTATTTATTTTTGTTAAAGATGAAAATTATTTATCTTTTAGAACTTCTGTGGATAGGTCAAGAACTAAAATTGTCGGCACGTACGATAAACCATGTGTTATACCTGCATATAGTTGAAAAAAATTAAGAGAGAGGGGCCAAAATTAATGTTAATCAATAGTTTATCCGCCGAACACAACTCGTTTACTCGTAAAATAAAATAATTCAGACTAATTGTTCTTCTTACAATATTCGCCTGCATCATATATTATACAGTGGAAGTCGCTTTTAATTTCAGTTTGAGCTTTTAAAACTTCATAATTATATGTATTTCAATGTACAGACCTTCATAAATTGGACAATGGCGCAAAATTTATAGAACATGAGCGGAGCAAATTGTCAAATCTAATTAGGTATATATGTATTCAAAATTTCTTTGTTATAATTTCTTATAACAAGTGTTACCCCAAATTTGATTTATAACAAACGATTAGGTACCCAAATAGCAAAGTTTTATGTAAAAAGAACACTGAGGATCAGTACCGGCCCTGAGGGGAAGCATTATAAGCAACCGCTTCCGGCGCTCAAAAAATATTTGAAAAATTTAGCCTTTTTTATAAGAAAATTATTATTATAGTATATAAACGTTCTTATAAAAATGGCCAATTTTTAAAAAATTGCTTCTGGTCTTTCCCATGTCAGGATCGGTACTGCTGAGGATATGACCCACTANGGATCAGTACCGGCCCTGAGGGGAAGCATTATAAGCAACCGCTTCCGGCGCTCAAAAAATATTTGAAAAATTTAGCCTTTTTTATAAGAAAATTATTATTATAGTATATAAACGTTCTTATAAAAATGGCCAATTTTTAAAAAATTGCTTCTGGTCTTTCCCATGTCAGGATCGGTACTGCTGAGGATATGACCCACTACATGATACGTACATAACATTAGTACAGAAGCAGTGAAAGAGACGTACATATGATGGCTAAAACCATTTACTATAGACTAACAGAAGAAAACAAAAAGGTTTAAATATAAACTCAAGTTAGGTCACATTTTACCCCAAAAAACTCAGGTGAGGTTAACAATATTCTAGTTTGGGGAAGTTTTTTTAGTATCATAATTTTCTTGTTTTCAACGAATCAAATGCAGTATGAGATTAGAACATTTTATACAATTTGAGCTAGATATGCTAATTAATTTCCATAGGTAAATTAGGTAGTTAAAGTTCATTTAAATGAATTTTGTGAAAAATATAAAAATCAATGATGATCGTGTGTGATGTTTAAAAATAGCTCATCATTTTTATCTGCATCTCGAACTCAGCTACATGGAAATCCGAGGACTACGGATTTTAAGAAAATAAAATCGAAATTACTACTATTTTTTTGT
>CAKOAT010113599.1:37022-121963 GCA_932364175.1 Eruca vesicaria subsp. sativa
GATATATATAAATATATAAACTATGTTACATGCGTTATATGCGTCTCTAATTATTTTTCCCTAGCAAATTTCAATTGAACCTAAAGCCGCCACGTCAGTTTAATTGATATGCTAATTGATTGACAACTAAGCAAGGTTACTTTTTAATTAATACAAACTTGAGGTTACATCTTTTCAAATGTTTCTCAATTAATATATAAGGGATGGGAAATACAAAAGAAGCTAAATCCAATTTACTATTTGCTCCGGCGTCCACTTGAATCGAATTGACTACAATTATACTCCAGTCCACTTGAATCATTCGTCCTCTAAACTCAACAAGACATTTTCCTAATACACACCATTAATACAGTTAAAAACCCCCATAAATACAGTCATTGAAAAGCCTATATATTATAACGCGTATTATTTGCTGGCTTAGTCAAATTTTATTTGTAATGAAATCACGAGAGAGAAAACGTGAAAACATACAAAATGAACTATTCAACTACTCTTTTTTTTCCAAAATCAACTCATCAGTTCTGGAAGGTGAACTTTGTTATATATGTGACATGTTAAAGCTCGTGTTCTACATTACAAGTTTTCAATGGGTTAATCAACGTATAATCAGGTATCACGAATTGAGTATATACGCATTGTATTGAGCCGCACAATAACATCTGCAAATTCATATAGTTTGATGATACAAAAATGTATTAGTATATAGTAAATTTATACTAACATTTAGTCAACCGTCTGGTAAGTTTACGCATTGAATAGCTAATAACCAGCTGAAGATTGAATAGCTAATAACCAGCTGAAGTTATTGACTCTAGAATGATTTATAAATCAATAAAATAATACATTCGCCTGAATGCAAAAAGAGTCCAAGACTAGTAAATTGTTCACACACATATAAAGTACATTTATTTAAAAATTTCAGCTGTGACTGGTTAGTATTTATAGAGTAAACATTTATTTTAAAATTTTATTTACTATATATTTCACAAAAATGTTACAAATGAAGTTGAATACTATTTTTAATGTTTACTTTCAGATACTATTGAATAAGAGAAATTCGCACTCATTTTTACTCTAAATTTTACTTCACTTTCCTTTTCTCTCTTATTTTCTCACCATTTATTTTTGTCTCTATTTCATCATTTTTTACTTCATTTTATTCTTAAGTTACCAATCCCATTCTAAAATTTTTTTTACGGTGCTTGATTTGCTTTTGTTCACAACATAATAATGCACAGTGTTTACTCACTTTTTTTCTACTTAAAAAAAAAAAAAAGAGAGTAGTGAATAGGTTGAGTCGGTCACTCACGGTGCATGGTCACTCTCTCTGCACGTTCTCATGCCCTCTTCTCCTCTCTCTCTCTCTCATTATCTCTTCCTATTAAAGACTCTAACCAGTCCTGTAGAGAGAGCTGAGAAAGAGACAGAGAGTCAGAGTTTGTACGAAAGCCTTTAGCTAAGCAATGGACGTCTATGGCTTATCTTCACCAGACTTACTTCGAGTCGATGACCTTCTTGACTTCTCCAACGAAGACATCTTCTCCGCCTCTTCTTCCACTTCCACCAACGCTACTTCCTCCTCCTCTTTCCCTCCTCCTCATAACCCTAACTTCCACCATCATCATTACCCTTCCTCCGCTGATCATTCTTTCCTCCACGACATATGCGTTCCCGTATGCTCTTCCCTATTCATTTAGACTGTCGATTTTTTCTTTTAAATACGTAATTTATGAATTCAAGTAAAAATTAAAAGCTTGATTAGAACAAAATTATTCTGTCTCGAATATTTTTACCTATCAGTGTTATAAAAAAAAAAAGAACAAAATTATTCTAATTCAAATATATTTATACTAGCTTTCGTTCGCCCACAATACCAAAACAATCCGTTAAACAGTTCCAAAATTTCCTTGTGTATTAATGTTTGTGTGTTTTGTGTTTTGTGCAGAGTGACGATGCTGCTCACCTTGAATGGCTCTCACAGTTCGTGGACGACTCCTTTACTGACTTTCCAGCGAACCCATTGGGAGGAACCATGACATCCGTCAAAACCGAGACCTCATTTCCCGGGAAACCAAGAAGCAAACGATCAAGAGTTCCAGCTGCTTACGCTGGAACATGGGCACCTATGTCCGAATCCGACCAGCAGGTTCATGTCCCCGGGAAACTCAAGCCAAAGAAAGAACAGTCCAGCGGAGGAGGAGGAGGAAGGAATTATCATCAGTCCACAACGGAGGAAGGAGGGATGAGGAGATGCACTCACTGTGCTTCCGAGAAGACGCCGCAGTGGAGGACAGGACCACTCGGGCCCAAGACTCTTTGTAACGCATGTGGAGTCCGGTTTAAATCCGGTAGGCTTGTACCGGAATACAGACCGGCTTCGAGTCCAACATTCGTGTTGACTCAGCATTCCAACTCTCATAGGAAAGTGATGGAGCTTCGAAGGCAGAAGGAGGTTATGAGACAACCACAGCATGTCCAACTTCACCACCACCATCATCACCACCATCCGCCGTTTTAGTCCGACGTCACTTCTTTTTTTTCTTTTTTTTTGTTCTTCTTGGGGGTTGGGTTTGGGGCGGGGGAGTCATGTGATGATGACGTTTAGCGATCCTAGCGGCGTTTATCACGTGACCGACTACGACGGGAGCGTAATACTAGTTGTTTAAAAATCGAACTCAACCTCATTAAATTGTTAATTATTACAAATTTTAAAACTTTTTTTTTGTTACCTTTTCTTTTACGTTAATCCTTTTTTTATAAGTTAAAAAAAAAAAAAAATCGTCTAACACTCAACAAGTAAGATACAATTACAAATGATTATATCAGAGGTGAATTAGAAAATTAAGGCTACATTAATCACTAGGTGGCGTCAGCGGTCAGAGTAACTATACTACTCTCTACTTGCACCCTTGTTGCGAGTTGGGTAGTGATCCACTTGTTCTAATTTAACTAAGCTGGTAGTCTTAGATTTTACTTTAGTTTGATAAATCTTTCATTAGTTAAATAAAACCGAACCGAAACTTAGGTTGGAGGAATTTGATACTAAACATAACAAAATTAGCCTTTATCCTGTTTTAGACATTTGCTATTGTGTGAATTTTGTCCACCATGTAATCAAATTCTTAACTAGAATAAGGGTTTGATTTTCCTCATATGAAGATACCATAGTTACTGATAACACAAGTATACTTACTTGGAAGGGAAATCGATAATCTCTGTTCTATGCATATATAACAAACTGTGGGAGTTTTAAGATAGAACGACAAAACATACCTGCTACATCCTTCCTCTAATTAATTCTCATCTTCTGCCACATTTGAGCAAAATCAAAATGCTTAAGAACTCAAAACCATAATCCAATAAGGGATTCCAAACAGACTGCTTTAGTGGAAAATATAGACTAATAGGTCTGTCACGTTTCAAGACAAATCAACTTAGGTACATTGGCAGAAAAGAGGCATAACCATTTAATTTCAGTGAAAGTAATAACAATATTGAATCCAGAGCAGCACCATCCTCATCCACTTCCACTCAATAAATGCCTGACGTTCTCGTTCCAGGATAAAAGGATGTTGAACTAAATCTACAAAAGTGGATAATATTAATAGCTTAACTAAATGCATACATAGGAGCTCTACTCCACAAATGGAAACATCAAGTTGAGTTGAAACAAGAGACCAGGCCTTTGATCTTCTCATACACCATATGCTCGGAAGCAATTTCTCTAAGAGAATCCTATATATACCAAACATTCACTTTCATCAGAGGATAAAAAAGACTGGCATAGAGAATATATGGTGTGGATTTGTTTACTATAGTTTGGCTTGTATAGCATACTCTGAAATTAGTAAAATGTAAACATGAACACTTCTATATTTATATCTCTGAATATGCGAGTTTACCCTTTAAATTGTTAAAAATATCGATACTGAATTTTTTTTTAATAGATAGTCAACAAAATTAAAAACATTGAATTGAAACCACTGTCTAACACACTGATCACTACCAATCACTTGCGGTAAGTTTCTTGCAACTAGTATCCTCATTTTCGTTGTGTTTCAAGCTCTCTCTCTCTCACTCTCTAGCCTTATCATCACTTGACAAAGTAGAGCTTGCCCATGACATGAAGCACAGCTACAAAAGCAATGAAACCAATGCTCATGACAAGGACAACATTCGGTGAGATCTTAAGACCCGGTGCGTCATCAGTGTAGAACTGAAGCATGGATCCCGCTGCACCACCACCACCACCACCAGATGCTCCTCCTCCTCCACTCCCGCTAGGCTTCCTCCTACGCATGCTTGCAGCTGCAGCTGCACTTCCTCTCTGCGGTGCTCCACTTCCCACCATCCTTTCTTCTTCTCTTCTTTTAACTAAACTAAGACACGTGTATTAAAACAGTCTTAGAGCTTTTCTCTCAGCACCAAAAAACCATAATACAAAAATTCAATCAAATAAACACCGTTGAGTTTTTCATTTAATGCAATTAAATCTAAAACGCCATGATTCTAATTGCAAAGATAAGCGAGTATCCAAAAAAAAATAAAAAATCAATCGTAATGCAACATTCTCAAAATTTAGATGATCACTGCAAAATTCTCAGATTCAACATTTGAAATCAATATAATCTATAACCATGCGAGACTCTAATCCATCAATGAAACCGTATCAGAGATGGTTAATCGTAGATTAACCGCGACTCTAGTTTTCAACATCAAGAGATCGCATAATCAGATCTACACTCTAATCTAGCTCAACGACGGATCTAAGGATTCCTCAATCACGATACCAATCAATCACACACTCGCAGAATCGTAAAAAAAAAAAAAAAAAAAAAAAAANTCGCAGAATCGTAAAAAAAAAAAAAAAAAAAAAAAACTCACCTGATTCGCCTTCTGATGTCGACGAGAACAATAACGAGACGTAGAGATGTTCGGATCTTTACGTTTTGACCCGACTCTGACGTTTTTATAAGGACGCGTTATTCTCGCCACGTAATATAAATCGTATTAGCCAATTATATATCGCCACCTCAGCGTATTTTAAAAGCTTCGTGGTCGAGTTTGTTGGATTATAACTAACGAAAGCCCAAAGTTAAGGCCCATAAAAGCCTAAACGAAAGCCTGTCAGCACTCGGGCATCTATATTTGCCAACAATCTTGTCTACGGACACTGAAAATAATATATACACGACTGTTGTGTAATCATTTTACTTTATTGGTAGGTCATTTGATAAGATATTTGAAGTGAAATGTCTGATTTTAACAGGCATCTTTGATGTTTCTGACTTTTTGATTCCCTAAATCAAAGGATTCAAGCAGAGCCATATAACATAAAAAAATAAACAAATATATGCAGCAATGCTGAGTTAGGGGCCAGTACTACCTTCATTATAAGCTCAAGATGTTTCTGTTGATTATTATTCCAAATGTCTTTCTTTTTGACCATACAGTACGTAAAAATAATCACACTGTAAGTGTTAAAATATTTGATTTCGTTTCTCATGGGTAACTTGTGGAGAACACCGAGTAAAGAATATGAATGATGAAAGAAGTTTCGTACGTACGTACGTAGACATTAAAAGCAATTCATCTTTTTTCTTTGTAGATAGATCACGAACACGAATCTCGAGATGGAGACAGATATGTTAATCAGAGAGTGTCATGATACATATCTATCGGGCATAAGTTATGGAGCCTGACATTTTTTGTACGGTCAGAGTCGACAAATACTGTACTGCTTTATTTTCACCTTCGTACATATCCATCATTTCCAAATCTTGAATTTGTTCCAGTGAATCAGTGCCATGTATATATATAATATAAATTTCACAAATATGTTCCAGTCAATCAGTGTCATATAAAATGAAGCTTGTATTTATTTTCTAACGAGTGTATATCTACATTTTCACTGTGTTATTTTTTATATTTAAAGAACCAATGATCGAAAGTGTGCTTAATGAAAACGAGAATCACAACTGATGAAAGTTGTAACAAAATAATTATCGAAATAATATATATTTTTATAGGTTATTTCAATTCAGTGTTTACTGTATAATTTAATATAGTGTTTTGCATAACTTCGTCGTTGTGTCATTATATAGATTTAAGTTTTTGGTATTATTTATGTGTGTTGCTGACAACAAAAAAAATGGACCACAATATTTTCTCAAACAGATAGTTCCCTTCGATCTTCATGTGAAAACACATGTTGAATTCTAGCTAGGTATGTTGATTATTGACTGGAGTGTATAACATATTCGTTTCTTTGATCGATAATGACTACACTGTCTAGTGTATATCTCCCTTTTGAAACGACAATGATATATCATAGATGTGAATATAACTCAAGAAAAATAATTTAATTTTAATAAGTAAGGTGGGGGAGACGCAACTAAATAAGAAAAATAATTGAATAAGACAATGATGACATGGTAAATAGTTTTGACGAGATGATATTTTTATGTTTGGAAAATCAAATCGGGCCCCTTCACTTTTGCATTTATTATAGAACGTCTTCGTGCGGTGGCGGTAGCTTGGTTTGGGGTATCTCAATTTATTACTTTGGTACCTTGTTTTGGTTGTCCCTCCACATTCATCTTTTTAATATATAGTTTATTATTTACCACATGGAAATAAACAGATCATCGGTCAGGTATATTTTCTTTACTATGCTGTGCATGTACCCTAGATCAAGAACTCGTACTTTCTTTTAGTTTGAGTTGCAGTTGTCGAGCAGATACTTGATAAGGATGAAAGATTTGAATGGTTGCATTTGCATATTTATTGCGTTTTCTGTAGCAAGAAGATATATAGCGACAACACACTTATAATCCTAAAAACACATGTTATTATTAGCATTCGTATTCATGACGCCGTGTAAGAAAATAAGCTAGTAGAATAATAAGAGATTTGTTGTTAAGTCAGAGTTTAAAAATACATTTTAATATAGCAAATGATTTTTAAGAAATATTACCGAACGAGTTACATTTTTGTTTTTGAAACACTTCGAACGAGTTACATTGAATATTGGATATACTGTGTAAAGCGTTTTGGTGTACTAATTTAAGGAAAAGAACCATGTCCATCTAGGATTTTAAAACTCATATATATTTTTAGGTTAATATAATAAATGTTTTTAACAATTTAAAGATCATGTGATTTATATATAGTACTCCCTCTGTTTATAAAAGATCCATATTCTAGTTTTTTCACACCTTTTAATAAAACACAATAAATTTACATAGTTTTTTTTGTATTTATCTTCTTTCCATAATTTTAAACCAATAAAAAATTAATTAGTGCAACTAAATTTTTTGAAGTTTATAATTAGTTAATAAAACATGCATTGAAAATATAAAAAATAGATCTTTTAGAAACAAAATTATTTTCAAGAATATGTATCTTTAAGGAACGGAGAGAATAGTTCTTTACAACTTAGGGATTAGTACCATTTTTTGAACAGAGATTAGCATAAACGTTTTTTTAATAAATATATCTACTAATCCGGTTAGTTTTGGAGCATGAATTGTTATCATATTGTCTTATATGAGATTGAAATATCTTTAAACTAATACCAGAAAATATACCGAACATCTGTTATAATTTATCATATTAACCATATGTGTCGAAACTTAAATCCAAACTAATTAAATAGTAATAATTTAGCTTTCAGGAAAATCAAACACATAACCAACACTGATACATGTTAAACTTTAAGAGATTACCAATTTACCTATAGGTTATCACACTTGGTTATTTTTAGCACAAATTTTTCATTTAGATATGCGAAGAACCAGTCGACATATTCTAGTTTGTATTTCACTAAAATTACACGAAGTATATATTCAGTGCTTGTCCACTCGTGGAAGCAACGTAAAAGCATGAACCACGATAAAATCAACATGCGTTTCTCAATAAAAATAAAATATTAAAATTTACTTTTTACAATTAGATGATGAATAGTTTTATATATTCTACTATTAATAAAGTTACAGTTGTAGAAAAGTCTCTTCATTTTTCTTTGTGAGGATATTCATAAGTGATCGTTTCTAATGATTTGTTATTCTCTTTTTTACTTTTAATATTTCTCGTTATTTTTATCACTAGAAAAATAGTGAGAGACCATCATTAAAGTTGTCCTAAACGACGGCTTTTATGTATCAAAAAAAAATTCAGCTAAATTTGTCTATTAATTTTCTTTTTTAAATTACCAAGCTGATTAAGATGCATTTTAATTTTGGATTAGGGCATCCAATCGTTATGAACTGGCACTGTATATATCACTGAAAGGATATTACAAAAAAAAAAATATATATCATTGAAAGGATAGAAATGTTGTGTGATTCCACCAAAAAAAATGGCCGTGCGTTGTCTATGACTTAACGTCCATACGTGTGAGTCTCATTGTGGTCTTTGGAAGCTCGCGACGTCGACGTTGACGAAAGTCACACGACTCACACCTGTGTCTAAATAGTACACGCGTTAGAACCACTTGTTAACATGAATAGGCCCCTTAACCAGAACCCTCAGGCTCCACCAGAGAGTCTAACTGATGTTGAGTTGACATCTCTCTCCACCTCTTCTACAGACTGTCGGCGGAGTAGTACTCTCTCCCCCTTTGTTTAACTATAGTTTTAGATTCCTTCTAAGTTCTATTTTAATCTTTGTATAATATTTGCTCTTAAGTACTTTGAAGCTGGTTCATTAATTTCAGTTGATATTATGTGAATAAAATATGGATAAAAAACAATAGCTTAGCTGTTGCACTTACACATTTGTCTGATTTTATTTTCAGCTTGTAAAATAAATAATTACTTGTTTTAGTAACTTCTCTCCAGCTTCCATATGACTCCAAAAACCCATGTCGATTCTCTTTTCGATAAAATTCCATATAATAAAATCATGTAGATTTAGTGTACCTTCTCACTCACTATATCTATATTTCGAAACAATTATTTATATTAGAAAATTATTACATTTTCTAATTGGAATCTATATAAAATAATGTCAGAAACGTTCATTACGGTTCGTTTAAACGAAAACTATATACGAAAAAAAAGTATTTAGAAACAACAAATAGGTTTTTTATAAGATTTCTTTTAAACGGTATTTTCTTGTAGTAGATGGGAATTAAATTGCGTTATCTGGAAGAAAGTGATTCAAATCTGGAATATATTTACGACTCAAAAAATAAAACCTGAACTTTCGTAATCGCACGAGCTACGTTTTAATACTATTAAATATTCAGTACACACTAGTAACTACAAATTTAAAATATATAATATAATTTTTTATTATAAAAAAAAAAGAAGTGAAGAGGAAGTTGCCCTACTACATGAAAGCTACTCTCCTCCATCTTCTCGAGCTTACTCTATATAAAAAGCCTCTCAAAACCCTTCCCATTTATTCATTTCAATTTTCATTTCCTAACCAAAAAAAAGAAAAAAAACTTTACCAGACGACAGGAATATACATTTCTTGATTAATGGCGTCTTCTTCGAATACTCTGGCGATATCTCCAAGAAAGCTCCGGTCAGACCTTTATTCATACTCATACCAAGACGGTTCGAGCACACCACTCGTGATCTCTGTTCTCTCGTCTCTCATTGAGCGGACGTTAGCTCGGAACGAGAGGATCAGCCGGAGCTACGGTGGTTTTGGTAAGACACGTGTCTTCGATTGCCTTGAGATCCCTGACATGACGATCCAGTCGTATTTAGAGAGGATTTTCCGGTATACCAAAGCCGGTCCATCGGTTTACGTCGTGGCTTATGTCTACATTGACCGGTTCTGTCAGAATAATCAAGGTTTTAGAATCAGTCTCACTAATGTACATCGTCTCCTCATCACAACCATCATGGTCGCTTCCAAATACGTTGAAGACATGTAAGTTACAAAAAAGATAGTTAAAGTTTTATTCCTCTGCTTTTTTGTAAAAGTAAATTTAAGTTAATTGACTTATTTTTATTTTTATTTGACTCTTACAGGAACTACAGAAACTCGTACTTTGCTAAAGTGGGAGGATTAGAGACAGAAGATTTGAACAACTTGGAACTGGAGTTCTTGTTCTTGATGGGTTTTAAGTTGCATGTGAATGTGAGTGTGTTCGAGAGTTACTGTTGTCATCTTGAGAGAGAAGTAAGTATAGGAGGAGGTTATCAGATCGAGAAGGCATTACGTTGCGCTGAGGAAATTAAATCCAGACAAATTGTTCAAGATCCTAAACACCATAATCAGTTTTCAAGAATCTTGTTGTAGTCAAGAACTCTGTTTTTTTNTTTTTTTTTTTTTTTTTTTTTTGTCGGTTCGGTATGCTTTTGAGGGTCTTTGACTTTTTGATTACCTTGTCGGTTGGGGTTTTCTTGAAATGTAAATAGAGAGAAAATATAGAGACTGGTGTTGTATGTATCTATGTATCAGCACATGTAGATTCTTCTATGTACCTGTTGAGGTTTAAGGAAATGGTTTTTTTGCATATGCAAAATCTTTGTTAATCTTTTGTTTTGTTATTTACTAGTTTCTTAGACATGTGAACTTTAGCAATGGTTTAGACACTAAAATCCATTGATTAAGAAATGGGGCTGTCCATTAAATTTTGTCTCTGATTGTGAAATCTCAGATATTATTTGCCATGCATTGGATTTGTTAAGATTGTTGGCAATCTTAAGGTCATGTTCAACTCACAACCAAACAAAATGTTGTGTTTTATTTTTGTTATAAACTGACGAATTTTAAAATTTTAACTAGCAGATGCATACGTATATAAACTCTCTACATTATATAAATGATAATTGGAGAATAGGAGGGAAAAAAAACAGTTCATGTTTTGTCTATATTTAGGAAAATGATAGTTCACAAGATTTCTTTCACAATAGGAATAGTTCAATAGATTGTACAGCTTTTATACACAATCATGGTGCAAAAATACACAAACTCGTTGAGAACTTCTAATTATGACAAAAGTAACTAAATGATTTGAACTATCTTTTACTACATAAACTCGTTGAAATTTTACAAGCTACATGATTCTGTGGCATGCACATCAACGAGGGGAAAACACAAGCAAGTTCCATAAAAATAACAATAAAAATAAAAAATAAAAACACCCATCCATGGATGTTATTTCTTTTGTCGTACATGAGTTGCAGACCATGCAGTTTTTGGATTTTTCGGATCATTCACTTTGCACAAACTTCAAGTCTTCATCTACTATTATGATTGTTGGTTTCATTGTGTTTGAGGGAATCCGTTATCTTAAGACTGCAAGTTGATGTCAACTTTCTATTTCTAAACTACTTTTAGCATGGGAAATAATACTTTACTTAAAAAATTATGAAGGACCATAGCTTGAAACCTCTATCATACAAACCAAAAAAGTATAGTTCAATTATTTTCCCTTTTGAGTTTATTATTCTGCTGGACCATTTAGCGCTTTATAAAATGAACAGAGTGTTAGTTAGAAAAGGTTATTATTAGTGGATATGATTACTGTCTACCTAAAACTGGTCGTTAGTTCGAAATTCTAATTATGATCACAGCCAGAAAATGGACATTAGGAAGAGATCCGAAGTTCCATCGTATACTTTCTACAAACAATAAATCAATAAAATGAATTTTTTATTTTAGTAGTGATCAGGTATGAAATTCTTGACAATCTATTATTGTTAGTAACAGGCCTGGTTCGTAAACAAATCATGCGGATACTAAACATGAATTGTATATCCACATTAATCATTTTGGATACATGGTGATACGAAAAATATAAAGTTAGGATTCGGGTGCTGATTTGGTGTCAAATAATTGATTAATCGGTGGCACATAAACATCCAATACGATCGGTTTATCATCCTTTTATTTTAATGATGTGCATCAACCATTTTAAATAAAATAAAATAATGCGTTCATTGTTGATTCATTGAATTCTTCCCCTGTTTTTGCATGAGCAAATATAGTAAAACGGAATTCCGTTTTTCAATCGAACAAAAGTACTTGTACGAATGTTTTTCATGAGCATGCATACATAAGAGTAATATATGTTTGAGAAAACATTATATGTACTGTCTACAAATAATAGTGTTGTGTGGTTCACGAGCATTTACCTAACTAAAGGCATCAACCATTTGATCTAATCCTTTGAACTAGATTATTATGTAAACTTCAAAACATAATATTTGATAAATTAATAATTATAATAAATTAAGATTTTTAGTCTTAAGTTGGCATTATCAAAAAATATGATGAAATTCTCTAAATTATAAAATATATGTAAATATATAATTTAATTAATATTATTAGTTATTAATTTATATACATAATACAATTCAATAAATTGCTAAAATAAAAGAGACAAAAAAAATTCAGAAAGTTTACTAAAACTAAAATTATTAAAAAAAATACTAGTATATTAACGTTTTTATAATAAAATAAGTATAAAATTTATTAATTTATATAATTTAAATGATACGACTTTGATTTTCTCTTTGTCGTATTTTCATCCGTGAAAATATAAATTCAAGATTGTTAAAAAAAAAAAAAATTCAAGATAGCACCTCCAAGATATTATTTTGGTTGTCCACAGAAGTGCATGGGCCTAAGAGCATCTTCATCGCTCGTTTCTACGCGAGTTTTTTGGGACAAAAGTTGGTGTAGGTCCCACCAATAACGAAAATACGTTGCCGTTTGTCGCAGAATAAGAAACGTATTTCGTTCTGTGTCGCGGGCCCCGTGACACGTGGTGGCCCGCGGTTGGCTCCTTTTAATTTTTTTTTTTTTTTTTAAAAAAAAAAAATCAAACAAGAAAAAAAAAAAAAAATAGAAAACCCAAATGGGNAGAAACGTATTTCGTTCTGTGTCGCGGGCCCCGTGACACGTGGTGGCCCGCGGTTGGCTCCTTTTAATTTTTTTTTTTTTTTTTAAAAAAAAAAAATCAAACAAGAAAAAAAAAAAAAAATAGAAAACCCAAATGGGTTTTAGCGATGAAGATGCTCTAACAGGCCGATGATTTATACAGGCCATCTAATGATTTTTCTCGTTTGCATCTAAATGTAACAGACGGATGTGCGTCATCAAAATCTAGTAAGAAAAAACATTTCAGATACACTTTTACTATGAGTCTTCATAACGAAACCCACGCCAAGTTTTACGTTGAACAGTCTCGGATTTTTTCAAACCCTTCGCCTGACGTTGGGTTGAATAATTAATTAAGAGTTTACATGTTGCATCAAAATCTAATCAGATTTTCACTTTTACTATAATTAAGTAAACAATGTTCAGATTTTCACTTCAGGCTCGGGCAAAGTTCGAGGGTTAGTTCCAATCTAGGCTCAGGCTTTTCTGTACCCACTACAGAACATCTAGTGGATTAAAGGATGGAGATATGTTTTGTTCGAAGGGGATAATCTTGAACTCACCAATATTAGCAATACTCGTGGACAAGATGTGGGGCTGAATAATGTATTATCTGACATTAGATATTGGATGGGAATGTTGCCCGAGTGTTCTATTGAACAGGTTAATAACGAAAGAAATCAAGAGAAGGATCTTGTTGGCGTAAGCATGTACTCTGAGTTTCATAACTCTACTTGTTTGGTTAATTGATTATTTGTATTACCCTTCTACTATATAATTTAATAAACTTACTGTTGTTAAAAGAGAGAGAGTAAAGAATGGATCGATAACGAAAATCACGCCAAGTTTTACGTTTAATAGTCTGCGATTATTTTCAAACCATTCGCCTGACGTTGGGTTGAATAACTTTTCTATGAAATTTACACACTATATCGTTTTCAACCGTGAGATTGAGATTTCAACGGTGTAGATCAGTGGATATAGTTCTCCAACGGCCAAGCAAACCACCATTAACGTACAAGTTTCTCCATCGCGATACGATAAAACGAAGATCCAATATAATTCCAGTTCACCTTGTTTTAAGGGTAAAGAAGAATTAGTTACATAATACGACAACGAAAATTTCGACCACATGTACCTGTGGGCCTAACCGTTAACCGTCACGTAGTGACGTAGGACATATAGTTCGAAGTAAAACAAAAAAAAAAAACAAAGACTTCACGTATCCTATAAGTTGGGCTACTAGACATTAATATATTACACGTGGCTTAAAACAGTTGGGTAGTAGAGTCCTTCACGGGTTTCGATCAACAAATGATAAGTCTATATAAGTAACACTAAGTCATAACTCGATACTCACTTATCTTTACAATGGCAAGTCTTGTCCTAGAGCAATGTTACATGATCATGAACTTACTCTTTGTTCTAACATTTGTTCTATTGAACTCTGCTCATTGTTTTAACCCAAAAAGTCTCAACGTTTCGGCTGTAGCGGGGGAGTCCGATTGGTCTCTGGCCGGAGCTACGTTTTATGGCCCCCCCCACCGGCTACGGAACCGACGGTATACATATGCATAGATGTATTTATGTAATATAATGCACATGCACATTACATCTCTACGTAACCAATTTATTTTGCTCTATATATATATAAAACTAACTAGAGTATAAAATAATGAAGCTGGAGCGTGTGGTTACAAAAATGCTGTGGCACAAGCTCCATTTTCGTCCATGGTATCAGCTGGAGGCCCGTCGTTGTATAAGTCGGGAAGTGGATGTGGTGCATGTTATCAGGTTCTGCATGCGTTTTATAGTATTCATATAAAATATATAAAAGTTTTAAACGTTAAAACAAAAAAATTATACGTTGGTTAATACAATGTACAGGTAAAATGCACTTCGAACCAGGCGTGTTCGACGAACCCAGTTACGGTAGTGATTACAGACGAATGTCAAGGATGCGTCAATGAATCGGTCCATTTCGATTTGAGCGGTAAAGCGTTTAGTGCGATGGCCGTTCCTGGTCAAGATAGTCAGCTTCGAGATGCTGGAGTTTTGCAGATTCTTTTTAGAAAGTATATAAACGTCACATTAGATAAAAATAACTACAACAATATGGTTATATATGGTAATGTTTGGTTTATTGATTTTGCTCTAACTTTCATTTATGTTTGTAGAGTTGAGTGCAACTATGTTGGCGAAACGGTGGTGTTTCAAGTGGAAGAAGGTTCAAATGACTACTACTTCGCGGTTTTGGCTAAGTATGTAAACGGAGACGGCGAGATCGGCCTAATTGAACTCAAACAAGCGTCAGCTTCTGACACATGGCTTCCGATGAGCCACTCATGGGGTGCGGTTTGGAAGCTTGGAGTGACGTCACCTTTGCGAGCTCCACTGTCTCTCCGGTTGACTTATTCAGACTCCGGTGAGACCGTTGTGGCTTCTGATGTTATACCGGCCGGTTGGCAGCCCGGTGCTAAGTACAAATCGAACGTAAACTTTCAAGTCTAGCTAGACTAACTAAGTTTAGCTTACTCGCGAGTCACGAATCGAATAATATCTAGTGGAAGTTATCTTCGTTACATGTTTGCTATAACCTTAAATAAGCATGTAGCTATGTTGGTTTTTAAATAATTAAATGTGTACGCCCCTAGGGCGAAATAAAAATTTGTGTTAAAGTTCATATGGTGAATTGGTATAAACGATAATCAGTCACTTGTATGATAACATAAACAAGTAATTTGTTTGCTTTACAACTCTCTATCTTGTTTAACATTAACATTTGTAATGGAATGGAATGCTTATTCCATTAGTTACACACAAAAATAAATAAATTAAAAAAATCACTTCATTTTAATTTTAGTCATGAACTGGATTCTAACTTTCGCAACCGCGCGGGTCTTTGTTTAAACTTTTATATACATAAATATTTATTTTAGTTTATTAGTAGTTTAATCAGATATTTAAATATTTATACACTTATTTCAAATATAATAATTTTATAGTTTACATGTTGTAATTAATCAATCGCTTAAAATCGTTACATGTATTTGTCGCTTCTTTTGTATTTAGTTATTAAACAAATTAATTTATGTTAAATTTGTATCCGTCCTTCAAAACTGGATTTCTTTTTAGCAATATTTAATACGTTTATTTCTTTTAGATAATATATTATTAGTTATTATATATACAAAAGTCTAAGATATGTTAACTTTTATACATGTATTATGTACTTTGCTAATTTATCCCATCTTATCAACGTATTATAGCCGCTCGCTCAGACTAATGGCCCGGCTAACGCCTCTCACCATCCCATTAGTTGTTTTTGAACATAAATATTTTATACTTAAGAAAATAAGTTATATAAATCTATCAATTTAAAATAATTTATCAGATTTACCTCAATATAAGAATTTTAATATGTTTTCTTACGATTATATAATAGATAAAAATAGGATAAAATTTTATTTTTTTATTTTATAAACAATAATTGAATATTAATGCATAATAATACTTCATTGATAATTACCAAATTAGTGAAATTATTTACATAATTTTTAAATAAAGATATTGTTCAATTATTTTCAACAGACTTTTTATAATTTTTAAATATATATATATATATATATATATATATATATAAACTAATGACGTAATTAGTGAAAATATTTAAATATAATTAAAAATAATATATTGTCAAAATCTTTTGAAACAGATTTATGGAATTTTTAAACTTAATATTAATATTTAAAATGAAAAGATATCAAAAGATATTATGATTTAAAGTAGTTTGAATATTCTATATATTGTTAGTCTTAATAAAAAATTCTAAAGGATGATCCATTTAAAAAAAAAAACACACATGAAATGAATTGTGAATTCTCTTTTAATGTATACTAGATTTTGACCCGCACAACCGTGCGGGTGATTATTTTTATTTTTACAGATATAATTATTTGTTTTACATGATTAATTTTAATATTTACCATATTATTAATTGTTTAATCTATATTTATTAAAACATAACAATTTTATAGACCACATGCAATAATTTTATTTATTTGTTTTAAATTTTCAGTGATAATATATTATAAATCATGTGATACAAAATTTTAAATTGAAAATATTATAGGTTAAAAATCAAAAATTTAATTGAAAAGTATTATATATTAGTATGAAAAATTTAATACAAACATGTACATGATTTTATTTATAATTAAAAATTAAATTGATATTTAAGTTTTTATTTTAGTTAAATTAAAATATAGGTTTAATTTTTAAATGATCACAAAATTAACTAAATATGTTTTGAAGAAACTAAGTAAAAATGAAATATACTTTTATCTTAAGTAAATACGAAATTAATTAATAATTTATAAGTTTATTTTAATGAAAAATGAAATATATATAAATTTACATTGTAAATAAGAAGATATGAAGAGATTTTATTCATATATAATTTCAGAGAAAATATAGGAATATCTATTTGTTTTTTTTTCTTCTAGAATAATTCAAATAATTCATATGTTTATACAGAATATAATTTAAATAACTTTTAAGGAAGGTCCATTTTTTGAAATATCACACATGAATTGAAGTCATGACTTCTATTTTAATATATAAGATTCATATGTTTATACAGAATATAATTTCAATAACTTTTAAGGAAGGGTCCATTTTTTGAAATATCACACATGAATTGAAGTCATGACTTCTATTTTAATATATAAGATAAATGGAATGAAATCTATTCCATTTTTATTTAAATTCCATTCCTTTTATTCCACTAATTTTTAGATGTACTAATATTTCCAATTATACAAATAATTTTTTAAACACTGAATGTATTCATAAGAACTACTCCCAAAAACACATTATAAATATCCGCATCATATTATTAATCAGATTTACATCTAGCTATTGGTATTACATAAATTTCTTTGAACGAAATAAAGTTAGATCATAAAATGGCACCATTCAAAAAATGCTTTGCTCTTTTAGCTCTTTTTGCAGTCTCATTTAAGTTTTGTTATTGCCAGAATGGAACTATAAATGCCGCTGGTTGGGCGAACGCTGGTGTTACTTGGTACGGTGAACCTGAGGGAGCTGGTAGCACCGGTACGTATTATTAAAATTTGAAACTAACATATATATATAAATTTTTATCTTCAAAAATGTATTTGTTTGATAATGTAAATATATGTCAATAGGTGGAGCTTGTGGATATGGCGTGGCAGTGGCTAATCCACCGCTATACGCGATGATTTCAGCCGGAGGCCCTTCACTATTCAACAATGGAAAAGGATGTGGAACATGTTATCAAGTTCGTATTAACATATTGAAGCAATTTTCTTAAATAAACCCAAAATGAGATATTAATATTTATTTAACTTAAGATCAGCATATTAGCATATAAGCAAAAACGACCAATTTCTTTTTCATACAAAAAATGGTATTGATTAATTTAGGTTCATGTGGCCGGGATAGGTTTGGTTTATAAATTATACATACTGATACATGCACGCAGGTCTGAAGAATGACGTTACATGCAAGCAAGTCTAAAATACATTATATTTAATTGTCTCAACCATATTGTAAATGTAAATATGTTTATTTTAGATTATGTGCACCGGGAACCCAGCGTGTTCAGGGAGACCAATAACGGTGACGATAACGGATGAGTGTCCCGGTGGTCCTTGCACCTCAGAGCCAGTCCATTTTGATCTAAGTGGCAAATCCATGGGTGCCTTAGCCAAACCTGGCCAAGCCGGTAATCTTCGAGCAGCTGGTGTTCTACGTGTTTATTACAGACGGTAAGATTTACTTTTGTGATGTTTATTTTACAATGTCCAAAACTTTTAAAATTTTACTATTTTTGTAATTTTTTTTAGAAAAAATATTAACGTGAATAATTTTAATTTTTTTGTTTACGTTATGTTTGTTCCAGTGCTGCGTGTTCATATAGAGGGACTAAAATAGCTTTCCATGTTGATGCTGGAGCTAATCCGTACTACATGTCATTTGTTGTGGAATACGAAAACGGTGAAGGAGATTTGGCGTCCGTTGAGATTCAACCGGCCGGTGGAGGATTTATCTCTATGCAAGAAATGAGGTCTGCCGTGTGGAAGTTAAACTCTGGTGGTGCTATGAGAGGTCCGTTCAACATTAGACTTACATCTGGTGAGTCTAAAAAAGTAGTGGTAGCTCGGGCTGTTATTCCAGCGAATTGGAAGCCTGATCAGACGTACCGGTCAATTGTTAACTTTTAGGGTTTACTTTCTTTGGTCATATTGTAGGTCGACTCATTTCTTTGTTCAGTCTTATCAAAATATTATAACTTTTAGGGTTTACTTTATTTGCTCAGATTGTAGTTCGACTCATTTCGTTGTTGGCTATTATCAAAATATTATAAATAAAGCTTATATGAAATAGTAATGATTGATAAAAAAATGGATGTTGGTTATCACTTATCAGTACGAGTTCATATATTTATTTCTAGATTAGGTTATGCATAAAACCCACAAAGAAGTAGAAAACAAAATTAGATGAGTGGTGATACTTGTAGTCCAAAACTCTTGCCATTAAAAATCAAAACCCATAATATAGATTGATCTCTTGAATAATCAAAAATAAATATATGCCGATGATTATTGATGAAGAAGAATGATGGCCTGATAGAGTCAGGAAGAAGAATAAATATACATGAGGTTCCTTTACCTGGGCAAATAGAGCATATTATACTTGGGAAAATAGAGCAAGTCAAACAACTTGCTGAGAATCTCTTCATTGCAGGTTTCTTTACAGCTTTAAGTTGCTTCTCAATCTCTTCAAGACCATATTCTTCTCCGATTACTTTCCTATTTATTGAAGCTACATCTATTAACAGAGTCAGTACGATGTTCATAAGTGCACATTTCCAGCAAACTAACAACTCTGATCTGATTCTTGTGCTCTGCCCTCGTATATGTTGAGAGCTAGTTTAAGTAAGCTAAACAATGAAATTTAAGTATTTGAAGAGATCAAATAATATCAGATACTGTTTTAAAAAGTATAATATTGGTTTCCAGCAAAACAAAATGTAATCGAGCTAGTGCAATCAGAGACGCATAGTAGACTAGGATCGAAACTAAAATGCAGTACAAATACATCATCCATTTGAGGGAAAACTTCAATACAAAAAGAAAAGCTGAAAATGGTCAAAAATAGCATCGGGAGAAATTTAGTGGCAATAAAGTTTAATAACTGAGTCTGCGCCTGCAGTGAATAACCATGGTTGCCTCGGATGAAACTTGCAGTCCAAGACTCCTGCCATCAAACAATGACCCCATTAGCATAAAATAATCTCATAAAGAACATAAACGAAGAATCAGAAACACGTGAGAGAAAAAAAAAAAAACTGACCTCTATTTGAAGAAGAAGTAGAATGGCCTCTTAGAATCTCCAAAGGCACAATCAGAGGATTCTCGTTCAGATCACTATACACCTTTCCATGGAACACATAAGCCGTTGAATCCTCCGAGCACGAAGCGAACAACGGATACGAGCGGTGGAAAGCCACATTCGTAATGTCTTTAGGATGGTTCTTGAGAGTCTTGTACGGTTTCGAAGACAGATCCATGTCAAACCAACACATCTTCCCTTCTTTGCTTCCTACTATCAGATTATCACCACCAGGATGAATCGCCATCGATGAGATCTCTCTCAACCCGGTCTCAAGCTTTTTGATGGGCAACTCTTTCTTCTGAAGGTTGAAAACACGCACGTTCTTTTTCGTGGCGATGATGAACATTCCACGGTGGTGGGGATGAAAAAGTGTACAGACGGGAAGTCCCCGCATCTTTATTGGGAGCCTTTGTGTTTTATGCACTGAGAGCTGGTGTATGACAACACCTCGCGTTTCGCCTGCTGACATGACTGCTGAGAGATAGTCTCCTCTTGGATGCCAGTCAACAAATGATACGTTCTGAGAATATTGAAAAAACAGTTAAAGATCTCTCCCTGTTATTACACGACAGTGTCTACAAGCAAAAGTGTACCTTAAAATGTCTTATCTTGATCCCTCCAAATGTCTCATCTTGATGCCAGCTTACAATTGCCGCAGCTATGAAAATATACCCAAGAAGGAGATGATTAATCATTCGGATTTTTTCATGTATATTTCTTATTAACTTGTTGGTCGCTATTTTGAGACACTTACCAGATTCATCTAGTTCTGGAAGGCTTCCTAAGCGAAGCAGCTCTTCAATCTTTTGTTGTTCCTCATCAGTGCCAAGTTCAGTGTTCAGGATAACCAAATCTTGTCCCCTGCAAATGTGAGATGTGATGATGATTTCAGTATAGGGATTTTTTATAATAAATTAACAAACAAACTTCCAAGATCCTAACTCACATGGCGACGGCTAGAATTGGAAAGTCAGGAAGAGGATTCCAGGCGACACACTTCACAGGTTCCTTAAACTGCCAGACCTTAAGACATCTACCAGTCTCCACTTCCCATATACGAACAGATCCATCAGCAGAACCTTTATAAAAAGAAAAAAGGAACACGAAGATTGGCATCTTGTAAACAAAAGAGAAGTCAAGAAAAATGAATATGGACACCAAATGAAATACCTGAGGCTATCCACTGGCCAGAACAATCAGGGGATAGAGAAGTAACAGCTCCTGTATGGCCTTTATACTCAAGGTAGCAGGAGTTTGGATAAGGTCTAAGATCCTTCCTACTAGGTAGCTTAGGCTTCAATGATTCAGGATCAATGTTTATCTGGAGAAACAAAATACACTGGGAGATTAATACAGGGAAAAAAAAAAGAAAAGAAAATGAGACGTTCGAATAAACTCCTACTCTCTTCTTTCGAACTCTTGGACATAAGTATAGATCCAAACAACGAGCAAATAACTCCTTTAGTGCATTCTCATATGCTGGGATGCTTCTCAGAGATGTAAACCTATGCACAAATATAATCCACCATGAGGCTTAAGCTAACAAATACCAAAGAGATCTATATCAGAGTGCATTCAGCGTTTAGTACAGTATACCTTTTAGGAATGAATTTTGGACGATCTTCCTCAAACATCAATTCATAAGCTGCTATTTCTTCCTCTGTTGGAATGTATTCCAAAGAAGGATTGTATGATTCTTCGTGTCCTGGAAAAGCCAAATTGTACAGATTAAAAACCTCCGAAAATGGAATTCTAGAACTGAAGCAGATAAACAGATAAGTCACTGAACCTGGCAGCTTTAGTTTCGGTGGAGGAATATAAGTTAAGTGCTTGCTCTTTTGATCTGAAGTTGAATCGTCACCCCATAAAAGGTATACGTTGGGCTCTTCTTCGGGTTTATCAAACTTGATCAGACCCTTCCTTATTGCTCTAACATACTTAACAACTTTTTTAGCTTCCCATTTTGAAGGGATGAACCTTCGCTTGGGTTCTGGTGCACTTGAGAGTGGATGTATCGCATCGTCCCATTTGAACCAATCGACATAAGGCTGTGACAGTCCAATGGTCAATATTGAAGTGATTGGTATAATATTAGTAGAAAATGGTATCACATAAACCACATACATACCGCATATGGATCGAAATCAGCATGTGGAGCTTCGCCTTTGAGCATTCTACGAATGAGCTTGCTCTCCTCTTTAGTCAGCTCCACTTCCTCGTCATTATACTCATCATAAATCTTGCGCCTAAAAGTCCCACAAAATGCATCAGCATAATGCTACTAACTAATACACCAAAACAAACAGAAACGTGTACAAAATTACCAGTTCTTGGAGTCATCCATAGTTGCAAGAAAAGAGTCGAGCTTGTCTTGCTTCTCTTTCTTGGTAATCTTCTTCCCAGTGATGTCATAACCAATATGTTTCTCGTCTTTGTACCACTCCAAAGGAACATCCCCAACTGTATTCCTAGGAGCAACCTACATATTAAAAGATTAAAAAATTTATCTAATCCCATTTGTAAGTTCATAGATAAATTCATATTCTACAACGTTATAGAAAAAGCACCAACCTCATCTTCAGAAGAATCACTCTCTTCAGCAACTTCACGTTCCTCAGAACCTTCATCATCACTCCCATCTTCTTCCTCACCATTCTCACTATCTACTTCATCATCATCTGAGCCCTCATGACCTGCACCAACGTATTGTTACTAAACCTATAGACCTAAAACCCTAACTACCAAGAGTATGAGCTAAATAATCAATTACCATGGAGCTCGTCTTCCGACGCTTCTCCGTCTCCACCTTCCGTCTCTCTCTGTGAAGCATCGTCCTCGGAATCGAAGATATCGGAGTCGAAGTCATCGGAGTTCAAAGAGCCGGACAAACTCTGAAAAAATCACAAACACACATATAAAAAGGAAATTAAAACAAATGTACAATTAGAGAAGAAGGAGCAAGGGGAAGAAGAAGAAGAAGAAGAAGAATACATCTCCGTCGTAATCGGAATCAGCTCCGGAATCTGAATCTAGTAGCAGGTCTTCTTCTTCTTTCGAGCTTTTCACTTGCTTAGCTACTACTGGCTTCTCTTTCTGAGGTTTTAAAGCGGGGGAGACGCTTTTCTTATTGGTTTCGATCGTTTGATCTTCGTTAGCTGCTTGGCTCTTCTTCTTCGTCATCGGTGCTAACAGAGAGGCGGAGGTTTTGTTCTGAGAAAAAGAAAAATCTCGGTTGCAGTTTGAAGGGGGTTGCGCGAAAGAAGATTTAGGGTTTTTGGTTAAAGTCGTATTGGTCCTTTTCATCTATTATGGGCTTACTTATGTTAATGGGCTTTTCTGTGAATTCTCTTATGGGTCTGCTATTAATTTTTTTAAAAAATTGTAGAAATTATTTCATTGTAAACTTTTATAATATAAGTTAAAAATATAACTGATCTATTTTAGTATTTCTACTAATTCAATTTAAATTTTTAATAAAAACTTATTATTTACATACCTCTATAGCTTTTTTAATTGTTTTACTATTCTGCAACCGCCCGCAAACCATTAAAACTAGCTAGAACAAGTTTTTAAAATTTAGAGGTTTATATCAGTTTACAACGATTTGTAAAAAAAAATTATAATTGTTTCAAAACATCAATAACTATTATCAATCGGAAAAACTGTATTTATGGATGGTAATCATGCTTTTAATCTCACGACGAGAAATGGTTTGTTGACGTTTTGCAAAATACGAGAAGGAAATGAAGTTTCTTTAAATTTTTATTATATGGTAAATTTTATTCGGAAATACATGCTGAACTATATTTAAGAAATAAAATAAATTACATGAAACTACTGTATAATTATACAGGAATTTCCAAATTTTTTATTGTAAGAAACAATATTTTTTCTCTGTATATATTGACTTTGCATCATCATATACGATTTTAATATTCAATCAGATATATAATATTAGAGACCAGAAGTAAATGGCACGAATGATGGAATCCAGGAGCCACCAGCAATAAAACTACCAACAGTGAACCTTGAAGCCTCTGAGGTAGAACGAAGGACTCTAAAACCAGGCCATGTGACCCGACGTGAAGTCGAAGCACCCGGACCCGTATTCTGAAACTCGGCATAAAACAAAGTTCTCAAGGCAAAGTTACCGTCCCACTCAAGCCATCCACGTGGATCAATCAAGCTATCAAGAAAAGTCTTCATAAATACCGTCCTTGAATATTGTCTCCATGGTCTACCTAAATATGTCTTGGTGGATCCCAAAATGGGTCGGAGATCCGAAGCTGCGGTGACCCGAGAATTGTGGATAATAATACCCGTATTTTGGTTCGGGTCAGATCTTCCTTGTGCAGTGATTGTGTTGGTGCGACTACGTGGACGACGTGCAAAGATGTTGCAGTTTTGGAGAACAGCGGCTGCGTTTCCAAAGATGAAATCTACTGTTCCATAAACGTCACAGTCACGGTAAAATTGGCGGTTGGAGTGAACGTAGAGTGTGTCTTGGTAACCTTCAAAGCTGCATTGATAGAAGACAGATAAATCTGATCCAGATCTTAGAGCTACCGCTTGCTCGTTGTTTGCACCCGCAGTGTTTCTAAACGTTATTCCACGTGCTATAAATCCGTCTCCGACCGCCGCTGCAATTATGTAAGAAAATTACTACTTTAAATTTAATTATACTTTGAGTTAGCATGTCGTCTACTACTACGGCTATAATAACATTTTTGGTATGGTTGTAAGATTTAACAAAGTAAAAAAAAAAAAAATAAGAACGAAAATAAAAAAAATCACTAGTTTATATTTTTTTTTAGCATAATCACTAGTTTATATATTTTTTAACACAATCACTAGTTTATATATATTTTACAAAATTATCGTATAGACTATGTCGTTTCTTGGAGTCAACAGTCAAATCATATATTATTCTTTTTTGCTTACTTCACGCTAATAACGTTGTAAATTGTTGTGTACGAATAATAGAGGATTGCGTATACTTGCAAATCCACGACACTAAGCATCATTAAAAATTTGATTTGACTTATAGGCTTCTCAGAGATTTGTATAGAAAAGTATACAAATGATAATTTTTTTATTTTTTATACCAATGAGAATTAAAGACCACATCTAAAATCTTGAATCATATAGCAGTTTCAGTTTCACTATAGCGTGTTGTTTTCATGCACGTCAAGCTAAATATAGCCTATTATATTTATAATCTAATGAAAATAATTAATAGTAATCATCTTTTGTTTTGTAATTAATTATTTTTTGTTTTGTTTTGTAATCATACGTACCGACAGTAGCTGAATTAAACGTGGTCGATCCTCCTCCAACACTTCTGCTTCCGGTAATAATCGTTCTCCCCTTACCATCACCTCTCAACATAACATTCTTTTTACGAATCTCAAGATTCTCACTGTAAACGCCTTGTTTCACATATATCACGAACCTACCACTTCCGGAAGCAGCGTTGATCGCGTCTTTAATCGTCCTGAAATTACCAGACCCGTCTTTAGCCACAACCGCGTTATCTCTTGGTGTCGAGCTTTGCAAAAGCTTCCGGTCACCGGGTCTAACCCACGAAGGGAACCCGTCTTTCTCGGGTGGGGTGTAGTTGAAAGGAACTTTGTTAATGGCGAGTGTGTTGCATATAAGATTTGAGACGTTGTTTGACATCAGAGGAAGGACGATATCGGTAACACCTAGCTCTAAAAACCCTGCTCGGCAAGTGTCGAGATTGGTTAGAGCCGTGCTGAGCCATGTCTGCGCGTCGGTTTTGGAGCACTTCACGTTTGGGTCCATGGTCTCGTTGATTTTAGAGACTGTGAGGTCGTAGAGCTTGATACAATCTTCCCAAGCAGCTTTAGCACGTGCGTTGCGGCACTTTGGTCCTAGTGTCGAAGCGTGGGTCTTGGCGAGGATGGCTCGGTCTAGAGCTAGTTTCATTGAGATTTTGAGAAACTCGGACTCGGATTTTATGTGCTTTTGGCCTGAGTTGTGAGTTAAGAAATATTCACATGGTTTAGGGTTTGGAGTTTGGCTGCACCATGCTTTTACGTCCTTTGAGTTGTACCCGGAGACGGTTGATACCACGAAAATGCATATGAATATAAATGTTAGAATATAAACTCGAAAAGCCATTGTAAGGCCAAATGTTTTGAGAAACGGGAAGTTTGTATTTGAATGTGTTTGGACGATGAGACTGTTGTCTTGAATCGATGTGTTTATATATAGATGCATGGATGACTTTATGCTTTTGTTAAATAAATCATTCAAATATGTTAATATGTAATTTCGCAATAGTTGAAGCAAAAAAAAAAATATATGTGTCTGCACCTACCAATTGATTGGTAACCATCAAGCCGTCATATATTCTCTATAATGATTTTTTTTATCTTGTTTGACGTGTATAATAATAATACTCCAATTTGAGTAGGTGACCATTTATTTGAATCGGTAAATAAACCAGTTAGTCCACAATCGATATGTATCTTGGAACAACTTAAATGTGATACCTAGCATGCAAAAAGGTTTATTAATTAGCAAGTCGTAAGTATTATATAACTTAATTATCAGGTCTTATGTACAAAATTCACTAACATTATTGGCACATATATACACGTTTGTGGAAGTTTATAATCGGATGTCCAAAGGTCATAATTAAGAAGAATATTTTTTTCTGAATAATAAAAATTCAAAGTCATGACTCTGCATGATTAGTTTGATTGTGTCTATAGTTGTAACTTGTAATAATAAGTTAATAATTAATGAGAATTAGTTTATGCAGGGCAGGTAAGGCAGAGACAGTGTAATCGCTATCCTCAAATTAAGACTAATCAACCGTCAACTTAGAAATTTTCACTACGACCGTTTGCGGTTTGTACGTATACGAATGTACCAGAATTAGTAAATTTAGGGTGGAGGGTTCACACAGATTCTAAAAAAAAAATTAATATTTCTTTTTGTTTGATTTAAAATAATAATAATAAACCAATCAATCATGGACCACCACATATCGTGGGATCCATGAAACAATGTTGAATTCGTATCACTGCAGCAAATTCTATCGACACGGTTTCACCAAAAGATGATTATTATAATATATTTCTTTTTTTTGGGAATTGTATGAACCCCATCAATAGTTTCTAGATAGGAATGCTCTAAGCAATTAATTTGTTTGTTAAAAGTAATCTACTAGGCTATATGGTCACTATATAGATAAATATAAGAAATTGAAAAATTAACAAACGATACTATTATTTATGAATTGATTTTTAACATTCGAACTTTTGTGTTATAAATTAAAATAATTAATATCATTTATACTATTAATAAATAAAATATATAAATTAGTCAAAAATAAAATAAATTTTAGATTTATTTGATCAGATAAGTGGCTAAAGTTAGAATAATAAAAAAATATCCAAAGATATATTTTAAAATAAAAGTAGTTTTACATATATAATGTTGTTATTCGAAAATGTTTTTTTTTGTAAGAACGAGAAACACTTAACTAAATATTAATCAAGTAAAATTTTTTATTTTATATAATCGAAAGAAAATATTGATGGAATTTTAAGATTTATTAATTAAAATGAATATACTATACCAATATTTTTCAGAATAAATAATACATAATAAATTTCTAGTGAAAAATAAATAATAATTTATATTATAATCTTTTAATTAGTAATACATGTATTAATAAGTAATTATAATGTTTATACATGTATGTGCGAACGACATACCTAATCTTATATACATAGTCAATATACACTACAAACTAGATATATCCTAAAGCTTCCTGAGCTAGTTAAAATACTTATATTTTCTTATATCATTTTTCATTTACATTAAAGTATATAGAATGATTCAAACTAATCTCTAAGTGAGGTATACCTTGCGGTTATGTTTTATTTTGGACATTTCTAATAAAATTCAAAACATAACCGCATATCACATGTTTAATAAGGTTGTGAGATAGTTTCAAACTTGAATCATTTACTTTTTCAAAATCTGATATTTTCTTATATCATACACACAGAACTAATGAAAACGTATGTACCATATATGTTTGGATTCTGGAACCAGTTTCTGACAATCATGTTAAGTTGTAAATCATTTTGTAAACCAAGTGAAGTATACGTTTTGGATTACCCGTGTATATTATTACGTCAAACACACAATTATCATCTAACAAAACCTTTTAAATAATGGGAATACAAAATAATAAACATAGTAAGTCGCAACGTTAGACAAAACATAGAATCGGCGTATACCAGTATATATTTAGCTTCTTCAATATTAAACAAATTGAGAGTACGCAATATTATAGCAATGGTAGGTTGGTCATCTAATATTAAAGTGCAAAAAATATTCATGATCTTATCCATCCTCAATCTGATTTATAGTCGTTGAAGAAACTGGTTTACATGCAATGCACAACTATTAATGTTTTCTACAACTACAAAAATTCCTCGTCCAATAGTCAAATGAATGAAAACTCAAAACTATTTAACAGATAACCACTTGCGTTTTTAATAAGGTTTAGTCAGTTTTAAATATGTAAATATACTAATGATGAGAAAGACACAACACTGATCGTCATTGATCACACGTCTTCAAATTATGATTAAGACTATACTCCCTCTGTTTTATTATAAGTGTCACTCTACAGCTGTGCACACGGATTAAGAAAACAATTAATTTTACATATTTCCTATATAAAACACACAGTTTCCCATACACCTAACCATATTTTAACCAATAGAAAAATAAATTACATAATAAAATTAATAAATTTTGCATTGAAAACCGAAAACGACACTTATTTTGTAACGCAAAAAATTCTCTACAACGACACTTAATATGAAACGGAGGGAGTATGAGCACAAGACAATTAAATGACGTATTCTAAGGCCTAATGTTTCTACAGATTGGTCCGCTACAACATGCTCATGAATTAAGCTCCAATGTCTAGATAGAACATATACATTTACAAAATCTCTTACACAAATCATACTTTTTTCATTCTTTTGTGCTCACATAATTAGACTTTTTCTTAGTTTGGCTTGATATTAGACTCCAAAAATGGGCTTATTTTATGCATAAATTATACTTTTGTTGACTATATTACTTAATTGACAGTATTATTCAAGCTCTGGATTTTTAAAACATCGCTGTTCAAAACAAGTCGGTGTTACACATAACGTCGGAAAAACGAGGTTTCAAAATTTAGCAAAGAAAGTAGACATGCTGTGAGGAAATTACCAACATTATCATCTGGATTAAGTTGACATTTTTCACTAGCAAAAAGAAAAGGTCCTTAGTTTTTTTTTTCATTTAGCTTTCGATTATATGTCTATATGCACCTTTGTCTCCAAATGCTTATCATTGTCAGTTAGTTTTTTTGTGTTAGGGATTAGTCTATGGGTTATTTTTTTTTTACCTTTTATTGTATTCTACCCATGATTCTCACCATGTATCCTTCAAAATAAATATAATTTCAGTGTTACCTAAAAAAAAATTTAGTAATGACCTCAATGTTCATGTCTTTTATTTTCAGCTAACATTGAAATAACGAACGTGTCTTGTCTTCCCGACGTTAATTAGTCTTTTCAATGATTATCCATAGAGGTTTTCATTTTAAAATTAAATGCATTAAGAGGTAATCACCAAATTGAGTACTATTACAAACTACTTTCTTGACAAAAACTTTCCTTACAACATTGATATACTTCCAAAATATTTTAAAACAATATTGTTTTAACAACATTTCTCACCTCAACAGTGACATTTTTTTTTATCTCTAACGTCCATCGGGACACATTATAAATCTTTGAGAAAATGACTAGAATAAACCTAAAAAGTTTTTATCACAAATATAGACATTAACAATTAAAATGACCAAAATAACATTTAAATGTTTTATTAAATATACATTTATACTTTTTGGGTTAACTAATTCTAATTTTTTTGTTTAGAGTTGAGCAGTGGGGTTTTGGGGATAGAGTTTCGAATTTAAAAAAATTAATAGAACTTAAAATCTTCAAAATAAAAAATGCTATTTTGGTCATTTTAATTTTTATGGTCGATTTTGTGATAAAAAATTAAAAGAATGTTATTTTAGAGAATTGCCCTAAAACTTTCATATGTGTCAATTATATCTTAATAGACTGAAGATCGTTAAAACCTCGTTATCAGAAGGACGTACGAGTATTAAATTTGAAATCTATCATCTCAATTATTAAAAGGGAAGATTCGGTTTTCCACAATAAGTTTAGCTATTGATTACTTATAATTCAAGTTTTCGTTTGAGGCCCGCAAAGACTTTGTTTGGCTGTCTTCGTTTTGTCATCGATCTTAATCATTTCAGACTGTGTAGGTTAGTGGTGGCTAATTTAATGAATCTGCCAAATGAATGATTAATGATCAGTAATAAAGGTTGGATATATATGATGGTACGTGATTTGAAACATGGAGTAAGAATTATAGGTTTGATGTCAGAAGATACGAAACTGTTGCTATCTTTTTGTCTGGTAGCAAATTGGTTTTAAACTAAAGTTTGAAAGTTACATTTAATACGAAACTGTTGCTATCTTTTTTTTTGTTTTGCTTAAAGTTTGAAAGTTACATTTTGCTGCTGTTGCTTTTGTTGTCAGTGATAAATAGGTCCAGCTAATGATATAATACTCACATCTGTAAACATTTTATACGATACAACATGGATTTGCTTTTTTTTTTTTTTTTTTTTTTTAACAACTTTTTTATTTATATAAAATATATCATTACAAAGGAAATAAAAAGATACAAACAACTGCAAATTTAAGAAAATACAATAAGATAGATAAAATAAAAACTGAAGAAGCTTTCTTCTGAAACATCTTCTTCTCCAATAGAATTTTCGATGTGATTATCTTCAGTAATCAAACAATCGATGAAATTCCAAGCTTTCTTTTGATGCTTTTTTTGTTGTATAACATTGACCAAACTCCAATTTAGATCTATAGATATCAATCGATTATGAATCCAATATATTGATTCTTTCGAAAGAAATAAAAATTGGATCTACCAATTTTCAACGATTATAAGAACATCGCCATACAAAAAAAAAATTGTTTCCCTAATCTCCATTATTGAAACCTCTATCCATGGGAGTTTCCATGGCAATTGTTTCCAGAATAAAGCGATTAGGATAAGTTCCTTACCACTTAAATCTGGATGTAACGCAAACATGATGGTTGTCTTGTCATCGACCATGGCTTCATCCATGTCGGAGATTGCACGATTGAATTGGAAAGAAGAGGAACAACACTCCAATTCACCGTAAATACATATCTTCCCCAGAAGAGAAAATAATAATAGATACAGAATCATCAAAAAGATCAAACTTTGATCAGATTTACTGTTTGGGCGATTGCAAAATGATAATTGCATTTGCCATCGCCAATAACGGTCACCGTTACGGATCCCTCGCTTTTATTTTCTTTATACAACATGGATTTCCTATGAGGTTTTTTTTGTTAATTCTTTGAGGTCTCTCTCTTTTTTTTTTTGTAATCTAAATTTCACGGTTAACAAGCAAATCTAATATACTGAAGTGAATTTATACCCGTGTCTTTGATTGACCTATATGTATGTTTTGCTAAAAGTTTTATTAAGCAATCAGTCTCTATGTTACAATTTTTTTTTTCTTTTGTAAAGGCTATGTTGCAAAATTTTGTAGAGATCGTTCTGTTTCAAACATAACAAAATACCATATACCATCTCCAACGCCTTCTATAATTCACTATAATAGAGTTTAAACTAAAAATGATCTAATATATAATAGAGAAAAATGAGTATTAAAGAAAAATTCAATCATATTATCGAATATTAAATTATCTACAATGGTAAAAACTTTCAACACCATACTTTTCATCTTTTAACACTCTACATCATCTTCTCTTTCTTTCATCTAATTATTCAACACCACTTCATTTTTCACCTCTACAATAATTTCGTTTAATAAAATTCAATACCCTACTCCACTATTTTTAATTCATTTTTAGTTTAATAACTATGTATAAATAATAATTCCGATTGTAATTATTTTCAAAATTAAATAATATATTAAGAATAATTCCTATTTTAATTAACTTAAAAATTAAATAACACAAATAACAAAAATTGTAATGAATTAGATTTTTTTTTATTGATATAGTTACTTTTACTTTTTAAAAATCTAAAAAATAGTTGATTATAATTTAAAAAATGAAGTTTTATTTTCCTGTATCCAAATAAAATGAAAGTAGACTATATTTATAGATTATAAAAATTATCAATTTTGAAACTTTATATTTTTTTTTCTAAATATTTTTATTATAAAAAAGATGAGTATGAATTATTGGGTGAGAATAAAAATAAAAGAAAATCTACCCAACCGATAAGAATAAAACATCTCTTGTCCAGATTTTAAAAAACAAATTCAGATAAAAGACCCCAATTAGATAGTGCCACATGACAAAGTGGACCACCAAAAAAATTGTTTCGACGGATTGAATAGTTTCAACACAGTTGAAGCCACATAATATTTTCCAAAAATTCAACATCCCCATTGTATATGGTCTTATATGAAAAATTAGGTGCATTAACTATAAAAAAAAACAAAATTTGCAAAGTAGTTAAAAAATCCAATTTGTTATTTTTCTTGGTTGTATGACAAATAAGCCCTTATTATATTTAGAGTTAAAAATATAATGAATTTTTGGAGATAATTTTAGACTCTATTTCCTTAGGTTTGATATGTCGTAAATTTCAAGTAATCGTTGTACCTTTTTTCAGCTGCTTCTACTTTAATTCTTATTAACGAAAATGAACACCATCTCGATTGTCATAAAAGATCCAAAAATCAAAGATAATATTTTCTCGATAAATTTCAGCGGAACCAAATTTTGTAAGCAAAAATAAAAAAAGAGAGAACGAAGTAAACAGTCGTGGTTGCTTTTATATCGTTGTCAACTTTGGGTTTGGTCATGCCCGGCCATGGATTTAGGGCCTTTTCAAGCCTCTTGTAAAAGCTATTTGGGCCACCAGTCGAGAAAGTACTCTCCGTATACTTTAGAGTAAAAGGTAAAAGGTAAATGTAAATGATTTACCTAACGACGTCGTTTTCTGGATTCTAATATCCGATAAACCCTAGAATTTTTCGTCGTCTCCCTCACTCCTCTTTCGTCTTCCTCCGTCTCTGAGCTAAAGAGACCGAAACTCTCAATGGCGGGTGAATCAGATGCATCGAACATCGCTACTCTCTCCTGTGCTCGTTGCGACAAGCCAGCGCTTCTTCAGTACGTAAATTACCAATCCTCATCCTCCTAATTTTACCTCCATCTTTCAATTTTCCAGATTAGTATCGATAACCGTTACTCCTCTATTAGCTTAGGGCATGAAAATCAATTGATACTTATGTTCAATTCGATTTCAAATGTTATTGATTGATTGATTCAAACGTTTCTTAAACCCTAATGTTGACAGGTGTCCGAAATGCATGGAATTGAAGCTTCCTCGCGAAGGAGCTTCGTTCTGGTAATGTCTCTCTTTAACCTTTTTGGTGAGCCTTTAACAACTTTTTTGTTTTTTCAAAGTTTTGATTTTTATTTTGTTTTTGTTGGTGATAGCACTCAAGACTGTTTCAAAGCAGCGTGGAGCTCACACAAATCAGTTCACGTGAAAGCTCAGCTGTCTTCAATTGCTAATTCCCTTCCTGGTGATCAGAACTCTGATTTAGTTTCTCAAGGTTGGCTTTATTGTGTGAGGAGAGGACAGGGTAGAACACCTAAGCTTCCTCACTTTGATTGGACTGGGTTCGTAATCCTCTGTTATTCTCTGTGTTCTTTCAAGATTGGTTGATTAGATATTGCATATGTTGTTACTTCTTGATTTTTGATTATTTTTATTTCTTCTTGCGTTTGTGTAGGCCGCTAAAGCAATATCTCATATCTCCTAAGCGTATTGTGCCTGCCGAGATTGAAAAACCTGACTGGGCTATTGATGTAAGTCCATATCACCTACATTTATGTTTCTCCTGGACCAGACACTTAATTACTACCAAGGCTGATTTGGCTCAAATTGATTTTAATAATGGAAACAATCATTTAGCTGTTAATGTTATGTAACAATTTGATTGACGTCCAGTGACTTGATCGTTTTCAACTATCCCATGTTATATGGTGCTGATAAATTTTCTTTCATTTTTTTTTTCACATCCAGGGGACTCCGAAAATTGAACCAAATAGCGACCTACAGCATGTTGTTGAGGTTAGTGTTCCTTTAATACATGAGGTTATGTTCATTAAGTTGTCTTGAATCCGGAACTTCGTATCACTTTGCTGATATTTTGTCTGCCTTCATTTGATACACATTTTTGTTGCGTACAGCTAACAAGGTTGTAATACTTGTGTTGTAGATAAAAACGCCTGAACAAATTCAGAGAATGCGCGAGACCTGTAAAGTTAGTGTTATTTTCGTTCCTTTTTTAATATCAGTTGTCTTCGTTTCCGTTATCTGATCCTTTGTCAAGGTCTCACTTGAATTGATTCTTCTATCAGATTGCTAGGGAGGTTTTGGATGCAGCCGCTAGGATGATTCGCCCTGGTGTGACAACTGATGAGATTGATCGAGTGGTTCATGAAGCAACTATTGCAGCAGGTTTGTAGTTTTCAGGTTATCATTTTGGAAGTTAATCGCTTAATTTCAGCAGAGCAGCACTATAACCGTTATTATATAATCTTTTGCTCTGGTAGGAGGATATCCATCACCTCTCAACTACTACTTCTTTCCAAAATCTTGCTGCACGTAGGTACTTCTATCGCATCTACATTTTTACCTCTACCAAGCAATTCCTCTACCTCCTAATGTGTATTCTTTGAATGTTCCCTTTCAGATCTGTTAATGAAGTGATTTGTCATGGAATTCCGGATGCTAGGTATACTTACTGACTGGAATCTTCAGAGCGTTTCTAACAAAATAGCGTAAAAGACCTAACAAATTTTATTCTAATGACTCTGTGTTTTAATTGCTTCAGGAAATTAGAAGATGGGGATATAGTAAATGTTGATGTAACAGTGTGCTATAAAGGTTGCCATGGTATGTTATCTCCTGAGAAAAAATTGATGAGTTTATCGTGATATTGGGCACCAATGGAGATATCGTGTCTCACAGTATGATTTATGGATAGGTGACCTTAATGAGACATACTTTGTTGGAAATGTTGACGAAGCATCACGTCAACTGGTTAAGTGCACATATGAGTGCCTGGAGAAGGCCATAGCAATTGGTAAGTGTTCTTAGTTTTGGTGTTTGGATTGTTAATATCTAATATATGCTGATAGTTTCTGTGTGTTTTTCTTTTTTTTTTCAGTTAAACCTGGCGTTAGATTCCGTGAAATCGGAGAGATAGTCAACCGTCATGCTACGATGTCTGGGTTATCAGTGGTAAAAGTCTAGCTCCTTTTTTTGTGTGTTTGATAGGATCTGATCGTAGAAATTTTATCTACTGTGTTAATAACGTGTGATGGTTAACAGGTGAGATCGTATTGTGGTCATGGAATTGGGGATCTCTTCCATTGCGCCCCAAACATTCCACACTATGCAAGTATCCTTTTGTGTCTTGGTAGACTTGGTTGAAGATCCAAAGAACGTTAGATTTTAGTACCTGAAATGTTAGTACCTGAAATGTTAGTCTATTACAGTGTAAATATCCTTAACCCCAAAATCAGGAAACAAAGCAGTTGGAGTGATGAAAGCAGGTCAGACTTTCACAATTGAGCCAATGATCAACGCCGGTGAGTTTTGTTTCTCATTCGCTAGATTTTTAAAAGTTCTACTTACTCCCTAGTTAGTGAGTTGAGTTCTAAAGCGTAAGGACATTGTCATGATAGGGTCGTGGCGGGATCGAACATGGCCTGATGGATGGACCGCAGTTACCGCAGATGGAAAACGCAGTGCTCAGTTTGAGCATACTCTCTTGGTAAAAACTTGTAGAAAAACCTTTAAAATGTGAATAGAAAGGAACGAGATTCTGTATTGTTGCTCAGAGGTAAATCATATGCAACTTTTTGCAGGTAACTGAGACAGGTGTTGAGGTTCTAACGGCGAGGCTTCCTTCATCACCAGATGTATTCCCTTGGCTTAAGAAGTGATTGAAGCGTATGGTTTGGTTCATAATCTTTGGGATAATTCATCTTTTTGCTATTGAAGACACCATGTGTTGTTGCCTTTGTCTTTGTTTATGTAACTTTATGCAGAAACAATCTGTGCCAGTGTTTTGATTGAAATGTAAGGAACCTACCTATATTTATGATGAATCGAAAGATGATACACTTTCAAATTTTTGTCTCTAAACAAATTATTATTGAGTTTTTTGGGATTAAAAGTTAAAATCTAAACATGGACCTGAAATTAGGCTTATTACCTTTTTCCTTATATCAATAGATTTTTCTTGATTGGGAAATAAACATCTTGTTTTGCTCATGCGTTCTGACCAGTTACATTTAGGCTTACTGAAATCATAATTTATAACAAGTAGACAACAAAAGTTGCACAACATAGTGGGAAGTCTTAAGACAATTGTTCAGATACAAGTAAAACCTCCTTTCATTCAACGACCTTCACACCTGAAACATAAACTCGGCTTTGAACCACACTTCCACCAATCCAAAACCCAGGCATCACCATAAGCCCAACTCTTGGACTCTCTCCCTTTTCATCCACAACTATGTTCTTCAAAACACTCTCCATGTATGAATCAGAGAACTCACTTCCCTTTTTCACCTGGAAGATCTTTGCAGCTGGATCAAAAGAGTAAGCCAGCCTATGCAAGATCCACACCGACTTCGCTAGCTTCAAGAAAGCCTGGTAAAACCCAGTCCTCGGGTGCCCACCTCCTGCCACGTAGTCACGCTGGTCCAAGTTTCCAAAGAAAGAAGCTTCCATCTTTGGGTGGATCAAGATGAGATACTTGCTCCTGCAGAACTTACCAAAGTTGGAATCAGCGTTTGTACACAGAGCATCTAACGGATCCATGTCCTTTAGAGACAAAAACTGACGGAAGAATGTCTCAGTGTCATCATCATCGGCCTCCGCCATTGCACTCTCCGAGGAGAAATCTTTATGCTGAAAACCACTGAACATCCTCTGACATATATACGACTCAAACGCATACTTCTTGTGAGGCCTCTTGGCGTAAGCCACATCAGGCTCAATGGACTCAGCTGCAGAGTCAAGATCCCACCCCGCAGCTTTCATCATATTGATCAACGGCTTGGAGAAATCATGAACAGCTTTAGAAGCAGCTTCATAGGTAGACATAAAGAGCTCAACGTTCAAATCAGGAAACTCCATACTCCCACCATCTTCGTTTGAGGAAGACATTCCTCTCAACTTAAGATTCTTCTCAAGCTTAACACGCTTCTGATTCGCTTCCTCGATCTTCTCCAACATCTGAGTGATCTCAGAGTCCTTGTTCTGTATCTCAGACTGAAACTTCTTCACCATAACCTCATAAGTCTTCAGCAAACTCTGCTGCTCTTGAATCTCTGCAGCTAAGCGAGAGTCTTGTGGAGAGACACACACAGGCTTGGGGTTGTTCTCTCTGTAAAAATGCTTCAGTTCAGAGAGATTCTTGAGTTCGGAGATCACAACCTTGTCGGCTTCCTGAATCTTGTCAGGGTCGTAAGGAGTGTGAGCAGATTGAAGCTGGATGTAAGCAGATTTCAAAGAAGAGATGTTTCCAAAGAGATTGGAGATGAGAGCTTCCATAGCTTCAGGGTTTTGGTTGATAGATTGTTGTTGTTCCATTGGTTGAGGATGAACCTTCTGGTTGTTATTGTTGTTGTTGAGTTGGGTTTCTTTCAACCCACTAGGTTGCATACTTGAAACCTACCAAATTTTTTTAAAAAATTGAATCTTTCTAATCTCAGACAAAACTCTCCTGCAAGTAAAAACAAAAAATTGTCGTTTTTTATTATTTTTTAATCTTAGAATCTCAGACAAAACCCATCTAGTCTTGTCTTAGATCTCGAAGTGAATCTATGAAAATCCGGATCTTGTTGAATCTCAGAAGCTATGGAGAATGTGTAGGCATCAAACCCTAAAAACATCACTATTCAGAGACAATAAGGGAGTTTTGGAGTTGAATACACTTACAATCAGCTTTCACGCCAAGTATGTGGAGGAAGACGTAACCATCAAGCTCAAGGCAGATTTATTCGCCGGAAAATTTAGCCGGAGGTGAAGAGAGAAATGAATGATTGCTTTTGTATATGGAAAGGAAGGAAAGAAAACGAAATGGTGGAGAAGATCGAGGAAGCGAATCAGAAGCGACGTAACCCCTTTCCCTGTTTCTTTGAGAGGGAGGAACGGCGTCGTACAGATAAAGGAGGAACGGCGTCGTTTTGTAATAAACGCGCTGCTTCCTAAAATCAAACAGATACCAAAGGTTACTTATTACTAAGTTGAGCGCGTTAGGTGATTTCACAAGGTGGTGCGAGTGGGCAAGTTTAAAAAGTGAATTTGAGTTATTAAATTTAGTTTTTTTTCAAAAAACATTTTTTTACCCACAATTAGTTTGTTAAAATCTATTAGTTGAAAACTGTATTTATAAGTTTTGAACATTTTGAAGTTTTTAAAAATGTTGATCTAGGAAGGACCAAACTATTTTTTTTAATTGACGTCGTGTTGTTTTCTGTGTATCAGTAGAAACTGCATGTTGTTTAAGATATGTTTGACATCTTGAAGTTTATCTGGGCTGAAATATATTACATACGGACCATTTTATATATAAAATGGGCTTACATTTATCGATGAATGATATACCGAAGTGAGACATACAACATCAGTGGCACAACAATTAATGCGTAGCCATAGATGCCAAATTTATATATAGTTCACATATAGTGAAGATTTCTGAATCATACTAATCAAAGATTAGGAAAAAACAACAAAAAAAGAAGAAGAAAATGATGCGAATAAGAGTTGAGAACAATGCGAATAAGGATTTTATTAGTTGTTAAAATAAATAAAAATCTCTTCCTCTGCCATTGCTTCTTCCACCACCAATTTTGTTCCTAGATCTAGGCTCATCAAAAACGATAGTTCAAAGGCATTTTCTCTGCTGTAAAAAACAAAATTTAATTGGCATTCACTAACTGGTAACAAAGTAGAAGCTGAAAGACAAATAATTAACCAAGGAAAGGTCTACCGTGAAATTGCAGTGCCTTTTAATTACAAATGGGTTAAACCCGCAATAGACCTATCTAATCTTGTCTAGATCTCGAAGTGAATCATCATTATTTCGATAAGATATGGGATCTTGTGGACTACGAATGTAATTGGTTTAGAACATACATACCAGATTAGCGGTTTTGATTATGTTCCAGTGACGGTTAGATTGGCTATGTTCAATTATTTCAGTTTATGTCATCCCAGTTTAGTTATGTTCACTCGTATCACCGTCTAACTAAATTTATAGGTTTTCATATTTTCAATTTGATAGTTTCGATTATTTATCTTTTATGCAGTTGTTAATGAAATTTTGCAAAACTCGAGGGACCGTTGGTTAACGGCAGCTGAATGGGACATCATCTTCACTGAAGCTGCTCGTTTCCATGTCAATCTGGTCAAATAAACGAAAAAATTAATATAAATCAATATTCTTTTAGTCATAAACTTTTGAGACTAATCTATTTCTAAAATACAGATTCATAATCCAACCCTCATACCTAACGACAATGCTTGACATAAATGATTGGGAAATTTCCAGCCGTAAAAAGACAATAACACATCTACATCCTTTCAAAAAACCAACATTTCCCACTCGCAAGCAATGAATGCACAAGCAATGAACATAAACACAAGTTGGGATAATATTTCAGTTTGTGTCATCCCAGTTTAGTTATGTTCACTCGTAAACACTATAATAAAAAGTCAATAATTTCTTACTTTCTTAACTAAGATACTATTTAAGATAATATTTATTACCCTCCTTAAAGTTACTAATAAAAATTCAATACTTTCTTTGTTTGTTTTCAATCTCTTTTTAAATGTTTACCTGACGTTAAACCTTGCGTACGGACCATCTGAGAGTGTTCTTTTTAAGCTAGAAATTTCCCATTGATTCAAGTCAATCTTTGACCTGTTATCAACCCTCCAAACTCCTTCAGTGTGTTTAGGAATGAACAAGGCGTTGTAAATCTACAATTTTAAATAGAATAGCAGTTTTACCTGGAAACGACAATGAAGAAGTGTGGAGGGTGGATAAAAGTCAATGATAATGATAATGGTTATTAGCATTTACCTGATGTTAAACATAGCATGTGGACCATCTGACATTGTTCTTTTCTGACTTGAAATGTCCCATTGATTGAGATCAAGCGTTGATTTGGTATCAATCCTCCAAACACCTTCCTCATTTTTTGGAATGAGTAACGCATTATAAATCTGCAAATAGATTAGAAAGTTAATGAATATAAAAAGCTTGAGTTAATATTATTTGTTTTTCGTTTTTTTTAGCAACCTGGAATCAGTTCTTCTCGATGAAAAGCAAGTCCCATTCAGCAGATGTCAGCCATCGCTCTCTTAAAGTTTGCAGGATGTGATTCACAACTAGAATCGAAATTAAATTGAATCGTAACATGAATCATAGAATCATAACTTGAATAAATAAAATCCTAAAAAGTAGTCTCTACATGTGAACTTATCATAGCTTCATAACTTGAATCGCAAATCGAAATCGAAATAAAATCCTAAAAAGTAGTCTCTACATGTGAACTTATCATAGCTTCATAACTTGAATCGCAAATCGAAATCTGAAACTTTACTATAACTTCATAACTTGAATTGAAAATCGGAATCTGAAAACCTACCTGCGTCTCCGAAGACAATATCCTGGAGGTTCTCCGCCGCTTCGTTAATTTGTCCGCCGTTCATCTTCGTGTGTTTGAACTTTTTTTTGAGTGCTCAGAAGTGAGATCTGTAGAGTGAAAATATATGTGTTTGAACAGATATATACTTAATAGGTCCAAAACTGAATAGGCCTAAAAAAATAGAAAACTTAGACTTGTGTTGCAATTTGCATTGTGTTTAGAATTATATTTTATCGATGAATGTGTTAAAAAAAAATATTTTATCGATAAATGATATACCGAAGTGAGAAATACAACACCAGTGGCATAACAATTAATGCGTAGCCATAGATGCCAAATTTATATATAGTTCACATATAGTGAAGATTTCTGAATCTTGCGAGTAATAGCATCTCCATCACAGAGATTGGTCTTTTTTTTATATTTTAATCTCCGACAAAACCAATATAATCTTGTCTAGATGTCGAAGTGAATCATCACTTTCGATATGAAAATCTGGATCTTGTTGACTAAGAAGCTATGAAGAATGTGGAGATAGACATCAAAACCTAAACATCACTTACATTCAGAGACAATAACAAGTTTTGGTTTAGCCAAGTACGTGGAGGAAGACGTAACCATCAAGTTCCGACTCGCCGTGGTTTAGACTAAGCCGAACCTTGAGTCGGTTCAATTTTTTTCAGTTTGTTACAAATAAACCGGACTTACGATTTTGATTATGTTTCAAATGGCCAGTTTGATTGAGATTAAACCGGATCGGGCATTTCTCCAGTCCAAACCGTAATCCATCTTCTCCACATTGTTTTTTGTCTCTCTCTATCTCGTGTGGGGTGAAATGGTTCGGCTGTTTCTTACACTTTCTCCGGCGATTTCCCGATTGAGTTTCCTAGCTGCTGCGTCACCTTCTCTCAACAGATTACAAAGACACCATTTTGATAAGCTAAAACCCAAAATCTCGCTTATCTCTCCTTCCTCCTCTGCATCCAATTTTCAGAGGACAGGTTCTTCTTGTTCTACAAGAACAATTAGAGTTTCCTCCTCACTACCCAAAAGCGAAAGTTCGAAACTTGATGATGGTTTGATTGTTCTAGGCATTGAGACGAGCTGCGACGACACTGCCGCTGCTGTCGTAAGCCCATTTGGTCTCTCTTTCTCTCTCTCTTTGTTTGGGAACTTATAAGTCCACTGATGTTGGAACCTTTGGTTGTTTAGGTGAGAGGGAATGGTGAAATTCTTAGTCAAGTCATTTCTTCTCAGGTAAAAATCATTTCTCTGCTTAATAATGTTAAAGAGTGTTATGTTTCTGATCACTACGAGACACAGTTTCGTCCCTGTATAAAAGTCTTTTCTTTATATAAATTTGTCTAAGTTTGATTTCGGAATTGTTGACATTTTAAAGGCGGAACTGCTAGCCCAATATGGAGGCGTGGCTCCCAAACAAGCTGAAGAAGCACACTCTCGGGTTATTGATAAGGTAAAAACACTATACTAGACTCTTTTCTCATTGCAAATCATGTATACTAGTTTCTTTTTCTTGACTACTTTTTTTGGGGAAGAAGATAATATGTGTGTGTATATTCATTGGTTTTAGGTTGTGCAAGACGCACTAGATAAATCAAATTTGACAGAGAAGGATCTCTCTGCTGTTGCTGTTACCATTGGACCTGGTTTGGGCCTCTGTCTACGCGGTAAGTTTCAGAAGAAAAAAGTATCTACTCCTCTTCTTTGATATAGAAAGTGTTGTCATAGAACTAAGATATAAAGTGTTTCTTTCTTTCTTCTGATTCATACAGTTGGTGTGCAGAAGGCTCGAAGAGTCGCTGGTGCTTTTAATCTCCCAATCGTCGGAGTGCATCACATGGAGGCTCATGCCCTTGTAGCCAGGTAATGTGCTAGCTTTACATTCAACCTTGAGATTTTTTTAAACTTCTCATCAGCTTTTGATTTGTCTTTGTAGACTAGTGGAACATGAACTAAGCTTTCCTTTCATGGCATTGCTTATATCAGGTAATGCATTAGTAGAAGGATAACAATAACTAAAGGGAGCTTTAGGTTTCTACTAGAAGTAATGTTTTTTAAAACTGTGTAGGAGGGCATAATATTATAGTTCTTGCTCATAAGCTTGGTCAGTACACACAACTCGGGACTACAGTAGATGATGCTATAGGAGAGGCGTTTGACAAGACAGCAAAATGGCTTGGTCTTGATTTGCGCAGAAGTGGTGGACCAGCTGTTGAAGAACTTGCTCTTGAGGGTGATTCAAACTCTGTTAAGTTTAATGTAAGTGAAACTAGTTTCGCTGCTCTTTCCTTGTTTCTACTCCATTGTCCGCATCATGTATTATGTTATGTTGTTGTTAACACTTGTTTATCATCAGGTTCCAATGAAAAATCATAAAGATTGTAACTTCTCTTATGCTGGTTTGAAAACGCAAGTTAGGCTAGCCATTGAAGCCAGAGAAATGTAACCTTTGATAATACTTAGATCTTAAAATCAGCTTCTAAAGTTGTTAACTTGTGAAGTATTTTTTTTTGATGGATGTGTAGTGATGGTCAATGTCCTGTTTCTTCTGCAACAAAGGAAGACAGAAGAAACAGAGCTGATATTGCTGCTTCTTTCCAGGTACANACGCAAGTTAGGCTAGCCATTGAAGCCAGAGAAATGTAACCTTTGATAATACTTAGATCTTAAAATCAGCTTCTAAAGTTGTTAACTTGTGAAGTATTTTTTTTTGATGGATGTGTAGTGATGGTCAATGTCCTGTTTCTTCTGCAACAAAGGAAGACAGAAGAAACAGAGCTGATATTGCTGCTTCTTTCCAGGTACACATCATCAATATGTGGTCTCACAGAATGCTTTTGTTCTTGTAATAAACTGATTATCTAAACATGTCTTCACCAGAGAGTAGCTGTGTTGCATCTGGAGGAAAAGTGTGAGCGAGCAATAGAATGGGCACTGAAACTCGAGCCTTCTATTAAACATATGGTGAGAAACTCAAATATGAAGAAACAAAACCTCTGTTTTGCACTTGTCGACTAAACTTGGCTTTTATATTCTTTGATCTTCAGGTAGTATCTGGTGGTGTTGCCTCAAACCAGTATGTACGGTTTCGACTCAACAACATTGTCGAAAACAAAAACCTGAAACTTGTCTGCCCTCCTCCTAACCTCTGCACAGACAATGGTATCTATAGAGTTCTTGAGATTTGTCCTTGCTTGTCAAAACAGAGAATAGAAATTAACAATTCTGTAATCTCTCTCTCAGGAGTAATGGTGGCTTGGACTGGTCTCGAGCATTTTCGTGTGGGAAGATTCGATCCACCTCCACCTGCAATAGAACCTGATGATTTCGTGGTACGTTCTATAACCAAAGCTCAATACTTATATAGTTGAAAGACTCTCTTTAACTTTGTGTGTTGTGAATATAGTATGATCTTCGACCAAGGTGGCCTCTAGGAGAGGAGTACGCACAAGGAAGAAGCGAAGCTCGTTCTATGAAAACCGCACGTGTTCATCCCTCTCTTACTTCAATCATCCGTGCAGATTCTCTTCAACAACAAACACAAACATAGCTATAAATGTTGTAACTGCAAAAAAAAAAACGAACTTAACCAACTCTTATTTGCAACAAACCGCTTTTCCGGTTAATTATTAAATTGATCAGTAAACCAATGGTTATTCTAAACCGTATTTCGATTTTACTTTTAATGGCGCCAACATTAACGCTGAGGCTGTCGTCTTCGACGGAAATGATTTTCCGGTTGATTAATTAAATTAATTTCAGTAAACCAACGGTTTATCTTAAATCCGGTTAATCCAAACCGTATCCGGTTTGATTTTGCTTATCAATGGCGCCAACACTCGCTTAAGGCGACGAAAATCGCCGGCGATTGAAGAGACCTTCACTCATGGAGACGTCGAGGCTACCGTTGTCGTCTTCGATTAGAGGAAAGCTGATATCCGCCGGGTATACATCTCTGTCGTCGATTTCATCCGTCTCCTCCACCGATCTCGCTCGAGGTGTGATTCTCTTCTTAATAGTATCGAGGTTTTTAGGTCACACTGGAATCGATTGAGAGAGAGATCTTGAATCCTTTAATGGTTGTTATACTTCTCTGTTTGGTGTTGTGAACAGATGTAAACATCACAGAGAGTGAAGCATTTGAGATTTTGAAGATGGCAAATCAAGTCACTTGCAGTGGAAGCTCTTCCCTCATTAATGGTAAAGTTTGTGTTGAATCACTTGGAGAGCTATTGGTTGGGTTAGGTTTCACTGATTTTTGAAAATTTTGGTAACTAAAACAAGGGGCAAAGAATGCTTGGGATATGCTTAATGAGGAGGAAGCTTTGCCACACATTACTACTTCTTGTTCTGATCTTGATAAGATATTGGGTGGTGGAATAAGCTGTAGTGATGTTACAGAGATTGGTAAGCTATATCTTCATCACAAAACATTGGCAGAAACAAGTAGTTTCTAATCTTTGTGTATTCTCTGCAGGTGGTGTTCCGGGTATTGGCAAGACTCAGATTGGGTAAAAAAACGTCTCCTGTGCTTTCTTCATTGGTCTTTATACTTTGGTTATTAACTTGGATCTTGAACCAGGATCCAGCTCTCTGTGAATGTTCAGATTCCTCGTGAGTTTGGTGGTCTTGGAGGGAAAGCGATATACATTGGTATGTTTCTTTGGTTATGACTTGGTTAGTCTCTTCTTTTATTGTTGATACCGAGCTTTTGTGTGCTTACAGATACTGAAGGTAGCTTCATGGTGGAGCGTGCTTTACAGATAGCAGAAGCTTGTGTGGAGGACATGGAAGAATACACTGGATACATGCACAAACATTTTAAAGCAAGTCAAGTGCAAATGAAACCCAAAGATATCTTAGAGAACATATTCTACTTCCGTGTTTGCAGTTACACTGAGCAGATCGCATTGGTCAATCATCTTGACAAGTTCATCTCTGAAAACAAAGATGTAGGTGAAAGACTTTTAGTTCGTAATCTAATTTTCATGATATTTAACTCGTTATCATTTATGATTGCAGGTTAAAGTGGTAATCGTAGACAGTATCACGTTTCATTTCCGTCAGGACTTTGATGACTTAGCCCAGAGGACACGAGTGCTTAGTGAAATGGCTTTGAAGTTTATGAAGCTTGCCAAAAAGTTCTCACTTGCTGTAAGGATTACTATACTTCCCTCACTTAGAATGGAAGCTTAAGATATGTGCAGGTCACAAATCAGATCCATAATTAACTCTTTTGCTCCATTCTCAGGTTGTGTTATTAAACCAGGTGACCACAAAGTACACCGAAGGCTCGTTTCAGTTAGCTCTTGCGTTAGGTGACCAAACTCAGATCAAACCATCTATATTTGTTAATTATCATCATCATTCTGTTTTTTTTTTTATGAGCAACTTATCATCATCATTCATTTGTTATGATTCTTAATGTTTTCCACCTTATGCTATCTCTCAGGTGATAGCTGGTCTCATTCGTGCACCAACCGAGTGATTCTGTATTGGAACGGTGATGAGCGTTATGCGTATATCGACAAGTCGCCTTCACTTCCTTCAGCTTCCGCCTCATACACTGTAACTAGTAGAGGTCTAAGAAACTCCTCATCAAGCAGCAAGCGTGTCAAGATGATGTGAAGACACAACACAAGACAATCACATGAGTAGGCTTTCAACGGTTTATTTTTCTGCGTGTCAAGTTGATTTAAAGACACAATACAAGCACATGAGTAAGCTCTCTACGGTTTAATTTGCAGCGTGTCAAGATGATGTGAAGACACAACACAAGCACATGAGTAAGCTTTCTACGGTTTAGTTTTGATTTTCGTTGAAGAGACTGGTTTGTCCGGTCAAATCCAAAACCGGTACAAGAGTTGGTGGATTAGTGACTAATAATAAAATATTATTCCTTAATCTAAAGCAATTATATTCTTCACCAACCCCTCTCATGAACATGGCTATTGCTTTACGCACCAACTCATGTCGCACCTATTCTCTTATTGACTTTAAGAACCAAAAAAATATTGTTGAAACTTGAAAGGCGTAGAGGGATCAACGAACAAGACTGTTCTTTTTGAATCTAAAGGTCAGATTTTCTTTAGCTTGATTTGTCCTTTAACTAACACGAGAAGTTGGCGGGATCTGATTGGTTTTCTCTCTCTCACTCTCAATATAAAACTGCAGAGAAGCATTAGTCTCGATCTCATTCTCTCTCGGTTAACCAGCAGAGAGCATCCATGGCTTCTACTTCTTCTCTAGCGCTCTCTCAAGCTCTCCTTTCTCGAGCCATCTCTCACAATGGATCAGAAAACCAGATCGCTTTACCATCTTTCTCTGTTCTCAAATCCACTTCTCCACGCACCACTACCTTCTTCCACTGTCAACGCAGTGCCTCCACTAACAGTCACTCTCTCCGTCCTCTTGTCCGTGCATCCGCCGTAGAGACAACGGACACAACAACAGATTCAACCCTGGTTGATAAATCGGTTAATACGATCAGGTTTCTAGCGATAGATGCAGTTGAGAAGGCTAAATCTGGTCATCCTGGTCTCCCAATGGGTTGTGCTCCTATGTCTCACATCTTGTACGATGAAGTCATGAGGTATAACCCCAAGAACCCTTACTGGTTCAACCGTGACCGCTTCGTTCTCTCCGCTGGACATGGATGCATGTTGCAATACGCTTTGCTTCACCTCGCTGGCTACGACAGCGTCAGGGTTTGTCATCTCTTCTCACTCTATTGCTTTATATTATTCTGTAGAAAGAAAGAATATCTGAGCGTTTGGATTTGTTTTATTAGGAGGAAGATTTAAAGAGCTTCCGTCAATGGGGAAGTAAGACGCCTGGACACCCTGAGAACTTCGAGACTCCTGGTGTTGAAGTCACTACTGGTTTGTGTTTCAGTTCTTGTCAGTCACAGAAGCGTCCCCTTCTCTGTCTAATGTTCAATGTTTGCAGGTCCTCTTGGACAAGGGATTGCAAATGCTGTTGGTTTAGCTCTTGCTGAGAAACATCTAGCTGCTAGATTCAACAAACATGACAATGAAATCGTTGACCACTACACGTAATGATATTGAATGAATCCTACTGTTTGGTTTTCTTGATTTGTGTGTTTGGTTTCTAATGTTGTGTGTTTTGGTTCTTTAGTTATTCGATTATTGGAGATGGTTGTCAGATGGAAGGGATAACAAACGAAGTCTGCTCTCTAGCTGCCCACTGGGGACTTGGGAAGCTCATTGCTTTCTATGATGACAATCACATTTCTATTGATGGAGACACAGAGATCGCCTTTACAGAGAACGTGGACAAGCGCTTTGAAGCTCTTGGATGGCATGTTATTTGGGTTAAGAATGGTAACAATGGATATGATGAGATCCGTGCTGCCATTAAAGAAGCTAAGGCTGTAACAGACAAGCCCACTTTGATTAAGGTAACTACTACAATTGGTTATGGATCTCCCAATAAGGCAAATTCATACAGTGTCCACGGAGCTGCTCTTGGTGAGAAGGAAGTTGAGGCTACTAGAAATAACCTTGGATGGTCATATGAGCCGTTCCAAGTACCCGAGGATGTTAAAAGGTAACTGGAGGTTTAACTAAACTTCTGTTTTATGTTTGTGTTATGATGACCTGCTTTGGTTATATACTGTAACTCTTAAATTCTCTAGCCACTGGAGCCGTCACACCCCTGAGGGAGCCGCTCTTGAAGCTGATTGGAATGCCAAGTTTGCAGCTTATGAGAAGAAGTATCCAGAGGAAGCAGAAGAGTTGAAGTCTATTATCTCAGGTGACTTGCCTACCGGTTGGGAGAAAGCACTTCCTGTAAGTATCAACTTTCTCATAATCTCTATTGGTGTTATGGAGATGGCTCTTATTTATGAAAACATTTTTCAGACATACACACCAGAGTCTCCAGGTGATGCCACAAGAAACCTGTCTCAGCAATGTCTTAACGCCCTTGCCAAAGCCGTTCCCGGTTTCCTTGGAGGAAGTGCTGATCTCGCATCTTCCAACATGACTTTACTTAAAGCCTTTGGAGACTTCCAAAACGCTACACCTGAAGGAAGAAACCTTAGGTTTGGTGTTAGGGAACACGGTATGGGAGCTATCTGCAACGGTGTTGCCCTCCACAGCCCTGGTTTCATCCCGTACTGCGCAACTTTCTTTGTTTTCACTGACTACATGAGAGCTGCGATGAGAATCTCTGCCTTGTCTGAAGCTGGTGTTATATACGTTATGACACATGACTCCATTGGTCTCGGAGAAGATGGACCAACTCACCAGCCTGTGGAACACTTGTCCAGCTTCCGTGCCATGCCTAATATCATGATGTTCCGTCCTGCTGATGGGAACGAAACAGCCGGTGCGTATAAAATCGCTGTGACTAGAAGGAACACACCTTCTGTTTTAGCCTTGTCTAGACAAAAGCTTCCTCAACTCCCAGGAACGTCTATTGAAAACGTTGAGAGAGGTGGATACACCATTTCTGATAACTCAACCGGTAACAAACCCGATGTGATCTTGATTGGAACTGGTTCGGAGCTAGAGATTGCTGCTCAAGCTGGAGAGGAGTTAAGGAAGGAAGGAAAGACTGTTAGAGTCGTTTCTTTTGTGTGTTGGGAGCTCTTTGATGAGCAAACGGATGAATACAAGGAAAGCGTGTTGCCATCAGAGGTGTCAGCTAGAGTCAGTATTGAAGCTGGGTCGACATTTGGATGGGGGAAGATTGTTGGAGGGAGAGGAAAATCGATTGGGATTGATTCGTTTGGAGCAAGTGCACCAGCAGGGAAGCTTTATAAAGAGTTTGGTATCACTGTTGAAGCTGTGGTTGCAGCAGCTAAGTCACTTATCTAAAAAAGAGTATTAAGGGTTGAAGTAAGAGAGGTTTCTTCCATAAGCATTGTCTTTCTTTCTTCAAGTAGCAAAAAAAGTTTGTTTCTGAGATAAGTTACGTTTGTAACTGAAAACATGAACACATAATAATTACTAATACCATTGGCAAGTGATGAAATCTTTTCTACTTTGAAGCTTTTTCTACTTTTAACAAAAGCGTTTGGTTTAGGGAAAGAAGAATTAGGTATATTCCCATTTAAAGACAACACAGATCCTCAAGCTCGCTCAAAGTCTCGCCTACCAAAACTTAAAAAATTCCCCACTTCCTGTCTGAAATAGCTGACATGGAATCGATAATTGAGACGTGGCAGATTGTAATTGGCTACAGAACATACTCTCACAAAATCTATGAATCGTAGAGGTTGGGGTTGGTGAATGATTTGATGGTTGCCTCTCCTCGCAAAACTTAACTCCTGTTATGCTTATGTTTTTGTAATAAAGCCGCCAACACAACAAAGACGACAACAATTTTATAAAATCCGACTCTTTCTAATTTGATCATCAGTGCAACTCTAATGGCGCAAGCAAGCAGAATCATCCACCATAGCGTTCAGAACCCACGTGTTGTAATCTCCAATCTCTCCAAATCAAACCAACGAAAATCTCCACCACCATCATCATCAGTCTCGATGAAGACACATCAGATTGCTTCGTGGGGAATGAACAAGAGTGGTATGCCGCTAAACCGTCCGGTTAAAGTAACAGCTTCCGTTTCCACGGCTGAGAAAGCTTCTGAGATTGTGCTTCAACCCATTAAAGAAATCTCGGGTCTCATCAAACTACCCGGATCCAAATCTCTCTCCAATCGGATCCTCCTTCTCGCCGCTCTATCTGAGGTTTTTTTATATATTTGCTTTCACAAAGTTTGAATCTTTTAGCTTGAGACTGAATAAAGTTTCCTTCTTTTTTTATTCTTTTTTAATATTTAATTTTTTTAGGGAACTACTGTAGTTGACAACTTGTTGAACAGTGATGACATCAACTACATGCTTGACGCCTTGAACAAGTTAGGGCTTAACGTGGAGCGTGACAGTGTAAACAACCGTGCTGTTGTTGAAGGATGTGGAGGAATATTCCCTGTTTCTTTAGATTCCAAGAGTGATATTGAGTTGTACCTTGGGAATGCAGGAACAGCTATGCGTCCTCTTACTGCTGCTGGTGGCAAAGCTAGGTAAGGTTAAAGGAGTTATGTTATGTTTATGTCAAATAATAGATTTTGTGTTGATGTGTTTTAGTTTTTTAGTTATGTGCTTGATGGTGTGCCTCGGATGAGGGAAAGACCTATAGGAGATTTGGTGGTTGGTCTCAAGCAGCTTGGTGCTGATGTTGAATGTACTCTTGGAACTAACTGTCCTCCTGTTCGTGTCAATGCTAATGGTGGTCTTCCCGGTGGAAAGGTGATGATTAGCCTTTCTTTCTTTCTTGATTCGTTTGTATGATTACTTGGTTTGACATATTAGATATGTTTTGAATTTGTCAGGTGAAGCTTTCTGGATCAATCAGTAGTCAGTACTTGACTGCACTGCTCATGGCAGCTCCTTTAGCTCTTGGAGACGTGGAGATTGAGATCGTTGATAAACTGATTTCGGTTCCGTATGTTGAAATGACATTGAGGTTGATGGAAAGGTTTGGTGTTAGTGCCGAGCATAATGATAGCTGGGATCGTTTCTTTGTCAAGGGCGGTCAGAAATACAAGTATGAGTGTTGTTTCTTTCTTTCTTTAGTATTAGATTGATACAAGAATGATTGATCAAATTGCAAAAAAAAAAATTGATTCAGGTCGCCTGGTAATGCTTACGTAGAAGGTGATGCTTCTAGTGCTAGCTATTTCTTAGCTGGTGCTGCCATTACAGGTGAAACAGTCACTGTTGAAGGTTGTGGAACAACTAGCCTGCAGGTAGATTCTCTCCACTCTGAGAGTTTATAGTGAAATTTGATAAGCTTTAAGTGTGTGAATATCTAAGCTCAGCTTCTTTTGTGTGATGAATCTCAAAGGGAGATGTGAAATTCGCAGAGGTTCTTGAGAAAATGGGGTGTAAAGTGTCATGGACAGAGAACAGTGTGACTGTGACAGGACCATCTAGAGATGCTTTTGGAATGAGACACTTGCGAGCTGTTGATGTCAACATGAACAAAATGCCTGATGTAGCCATGACTCTTGCTGTTGTTGCTCTCTTTGCCGATGGTCCAACCACCATTAGAGATGGTANGCAGAGGTTCTTGAGAAAATGGGGTGTAAAGTGTCATGGACAGAGAACAGTGTGACTGTGACAGGACCATCTAGAGATGCTTTTGGAATGAGACACTTGCGAGCTGTTGATGTCAACATGAACAAAATGCCTGATGTAGCCATGACTCTTGCTGTTGTTGCTCTCTTTGCCGATGGTCCAACCACCATTAGAGATGGTAGAGTTAACTCTCTCCCTTTGAAAAATGCCTTCTCTAGATAGACTCATAGGCACTTTATTCTATTTGGTGAAAATGTAGTGGCTAGCTGGAGAGTTAAGGAGACAGAAAGAATGATTGCCATTTGCACAGAGCTTCGAAAGGTTAGTTTACTTTCTCTCTCGCTCTATTTATAAGTAAATCATTGCATAAATTTTGCGTTTTGTTGTTGTTGTTGTTGTTGTTGCATTTAGCTTGGAGCTACAGTGGAAGAAGGTTCAGATTATTGTGTGATAACTCCACCAGCAAAGGTGAAACCAGCGGAGATTGATACATATGATGATCATAGAATGGCAATGGCAGTCTCTCTTGCAGCTTGTGCTGATGTTCCAGTGACTATCAAGGATCCTGGTTGCACCAGGAAGACTTTCCCTGACTACTTCCAAGTCCTTGAAAGTATCACAAAGCATTAAAAAGACACTTTCCCTTTGATCAAATTGTAACCTTATTAGAAGAACAAAGAGGATTAAGATTGTTTGCTTGTAATCTCTGCATCGGTTTGGGCCTTAATATAAAGATGGTGTAGTATCTTCCTTCCAGAACTTTAACCGGAAACGGGAGAAATGAATGGTTCCGATGTTAGCAGATTAAGCTGTCCACGTCACCACAAATAATCAACATGTATGCCGTTTTTTCAAATCATTTACTGTATTGCATGTTGTTTTATTTTAGGCTAATGTTTTCTTTTTTTGGGTGGGATTTACTTCTCATAAAGTTAAACAATCGCCGTTAGGCATTGTTTCCAGATTCTTTGTTGCCTCTAAACGGTTCCCATTCCGGCAAGTCAGTTTTACATATTCAATTTATCTGATTCTTCTTTCGACGAAACGCCTCATCGTCAATTAACCCTTCCTAGATCCTCCTATATATATGGTGGGTTCTCATTTGTCTTTATAATTTTTTCGATCCTCTGCGACGCCGAGATCGTTGTCATCGTCTTCTCCAGCACCGGCAAAGTTTACGATTTCACTAGCAGAAGGTAAAACGATGATTATTTTAATGAAATGGGTTCATTGGGTTTTGTGTTAGGTAAAAAGATAATTCCCCTTTTTTACCTTTAAACTTAAGAAAACCACGTATGGTTGCAGTTGGATAATAATACCTTGCATGGTTTGCATCATTAACTCATGATGTTGGAATCGTTTTGAAACGTGTGTTTGTGATCAGGTTCTCCATCCTTATCTTCGGTAAAAGATTACAACTTTTTTGTGATATGTGTTCACTAGATTTTGTGTTATATTTTGTATGTAGTTGGGTTTCTACAAGATGAAGTGGACTAGGGTTTAAAGCTTTGATCTTTGTTGTGATTACGATATGGTTTCATTAGTTTTTGTGTTAGGTTCTGTCTGTTGTTGGGATTCTAAAAGATGAAGTGGATCTGATGGTGTCTGTGATGAAAGCTAAGAAGGGGTCGTCTGCTGACATTGGAGGTTTAGAAGCTCAGTTTCAGGAGATTAAAGAAGCTGTTGAGTTGCCTCTAACTCATCCTGAGTTGTATGAAGATATTGGTATTAAACCGCTCAAGGGTGTGATTTTGTATGGTGAGCCAGGAACTGGGAAGACACTGCTTGCTATGGTTTGCTTTTCTACCTATAATATAGAAAGTATTAGCATCTGTTAGGAGTACTGCTTAGTGTCCTATTTAAGTTTCAATAACATTAAATGTTTTGTTGAGTTGAATCTAGAGTAGCCTGCCAAGGAGAGTCTCTCTGATTGCAACATAATTCTTTCTGTTATCTATCTGAAAAACAATTGTGAGGCTAGCTCTAAGCAGAAATATTTCAGACGGCCAAACCTTTATTGTGATGGTCACTTGGATTTTAGAAATTAAATTATAGCCAGAATAGAATAATGATATTTTGAATCATTTGGATTCGTTTACTGACTTTTTTTTATTTGTAATAAGTATGCAAGTGTTGTTTCAACGTGCATGTTATTATTTTAGTTTTGAACCATGTGGGAGTGAGCTGTTGCATCTTTGTTTTCTTTCAGGCGGTGGCTAACTCTACATCAACTACTTTCTTGAGAGTTGTTGGTAGTGAACTGATTCAGAAATATTTGGGAGATGGTCCCACGCTTGTGAGAGAGCTTTTTCAGAGTTGATGATGATCTTTGCTATCAATCGTTTTCATACATGAGATTAACATGCTTATTACCAAAAAAAAAGATTCCTGAAAAGTACAATCCGGCCACTTGGATGCTTGAAGCTAGCTCCCTTGCCGCCGAGTTGAAACTTGGAGTTGACTTTACTGAGCTATACAACAACTCTTCTTTATGCCAGTGAGTAACACAACAATATATCTATTAATCGGTACCGTCTTTTGGCAAATAGGAGGTAAGAGATCAAACGTACGAGAGCTGACGATGGTGTTAGAAGCAATCTACACAGCAGTGTTCAACAGTGCAACCAATGGTTGCAGTGGAGTGTACTGTGTTTTAACGAGAGAAAGCAGCAGGGATGTATTCAGCAATACCTTACGCCATCTCTCAAGTGACTTGTGAGATACCATATGTCTTTGTTCAGACCAAGTACTATTCACTTATCGTCTCCGCGATGGTCGGATTCGAGTGGAAAGCTTCAAGTTCTTATGGCTCCTCTTCATTAACTACTTCTCATTCCTCTACTGGACTTACTATGGCATGATGACTGTCTCACTCACACCTAACCAGCAAGTTGCTTCTATCTTCGCATCAGCCTTTTATGGTATTTTGAATCTATTCTCTGGCTTCTTCATCCCAACCCAAGATTCTTAAGTGGTGGATATGGTACTATTGGATCTGCCCTGTTGCTTGGACTGTATGCAGTTTGATCACCTCTCAGTATGTTGATGTTGGCACTCCCATCTCTCTCCCTGGGATAATTAATTGTCATTCTCACCTCATGTATACTTCATATTTGCTATCTTACTTCTTCGTACTAGAACCAGAAGATTTAACAAGGTAGTTCTCAAGTTTTTTATTTGTTTGTTATAAAAACTATTGGTTTGCGATGAATGCTTTTCTCTACGTGTTAGAGTGATGATGAAATATTGTTCTTTTACCTAAACATGAGCTTTTCTTTTTATAGTTCAATGGTAGGTAATGGTTTAAAGTAAAATTGAATTTGAATTATAAAACCAAAGCTGAAGTCTCATGTCTACATTAAACAAGTGCGGAGAAGATGAACCAGAAATAGAAACTATCGTGATTGATGGAGAAATGAAAATGAGTGAAATAATTGCCTACATTTTTGACATTAAACAATTATATTTTTAGCTGAGTTGCCAAAAATACAAGTTCTTAAATTTGTTTAAACAATTAAACAAATATTAATTTTATTTTACCAAAAATACAAGTTCTTAAATTTCTTTTATCAAAAAAGGAATCAAAACTTTGTATGTTATTTATGGAAAAAGACTGGCAAGTTGTCTACAAAATTACAATTTTTTTTCTTCTACGAAACACCATTACCAACCAAAGGTGTTATTTACCAACTTCACCTAATATAAGCGAAAGAAATAAGAATTATAGTTCTTACAACATATCAAGTCTTTACAAAATTCATTAGGCAACAAATTGGATCATTTTGAATAAACAACGACAATTTAAAATATTTCAATTTAATAATATAAATGATAAAGAGAATAATTTAACACCTAAAATTATTATATACTCCATTCATTTTATTTTAGTTTTCGGTCTAGGTCATACGCATAGATTATGAAAAATTTAATTTATTTATTTTAAAAATAAAAATAATTACATATACACCTAATCATATTTCAATCAATAGAAAAATTGCCAGGAGAATAATGTTAAGAAATTTTGCATTAAAATTTTAAATCGATATTTATCTTGAAACAAAAAATTTATTGTACAAATACAATCAAACTAAAACCGAGGAGGTCACATACTATCATTTTTTCTATATTATGCGGAAAATAAACTCATATTCAATTTCCTATGGGTTACTTCCATTTAAAATTCAATTTTTAGTGAATATACAACTATTCAAAAAATTAGAGTAACAATAATATGATGTCATATAATATTATAACATACTAAACCTTTGTTAAAGTTCTAAATGAAACAATTCATTCTCTAAATTTGGAAACATTTATGAATTTTATGATGTATTCTTACCGAATGAAATGAAACCAATACATCAAATATACAATAAAAACAATACAAGAAATATATGTAACATAAATTATAGTGTATAATAGAATATAATCCGCGCGTAGCGCGGAAAAGACCCTAGTTCCTGTAAAAACGATTGCCTGTTCAACAAAAATGAGTTCACAAAATCAATCAATATTCGTTGAAGAGAGACTTTGAAGAAATCAATTAATGAGAAAAGACTTGCAAGAATAAAAAGTAACCAACTAAAAGATTCTGATCAATTGCTTCTTCAAGGGATGAGGATTTTTTTTTTCATAAAATATTCCTTTTTCTTATTTATGAGCTTTGGCAAAAAAAAAAAAATTAGTTAAAAAGTTATTTAAGTTTTACTAAGAGAAAAAAGAAAAAAAAATTGTTATTAATGGAAATATATAATATATTTTTCTTTATCAAGGATAGCTATGTAATAAGCGTCGTGACACATAAAAAAGTGACTTCTCAAATATTATTATAAAAATTTGTAATAAATTATAATAAATTCTTTCATCTGTTGCAATATATTAAAACTATTGTTAGATTGTCCACTTTGAGTTTAATTTCGTATATATTTACTTTTGTTTTTTTTTCCCAAAAGTTTTATATTAATTAAAGTTAGACTTCTTTTTATATATTAGACTTTCTTTTGTTTAATTTTCGATGTGAGATTTAAATTGAGATTTTTCATTAGCGATAAAATTATCTATTTTAAGGATGGAGATACCATTTGAGTTTCAGCAGGTGCGGGTAGATGATTGTTTTTAGGAAGTAGTGTCCAATCACAAACAAGATTTTATCTCTTGGTTTAGCCTTTTCTCATTTATTTTACCTACTTTAAGTTTAAGAATTGTCTCTAATTACCTAAATCATAGATGTGTGTTTCACTTCTTGTGGTTAAACTTTATTGTAGGAAGAAAAGTAAAAGACTAAACTAGCCAACATGTCATTATAAATAGAAATTCATCTTAGGTTCAGTTCCTCACACAATACACATAACATACTTTCAAATTAAAAAAAAAAAGTGAAGAAGTAAAAAAGTAAAATATAGCATGGCTAAGTTTGCTTCCATCATCACCTTCCTCTTCGTTGTTCTTATTATCTTTTCTGTTTTTGGTAAGTATTGATTTTATTATACGCATGGAAAATTATATTATTTATTAAATTTCAGATGANTGGAAGGGCAGAAGTCATGCAAGAGGCAGCCTTTGTCAGGGAAAAAATTTTGTATGAAGGATGGTGATTGCCGGAAGATTTGCGTCGAAGCCGAGAAAGCAACACGTGCTACTTGCGATTATACATTCCCAAGGCGCATTTGTTACTGCCACTTTCCATGCAAAACACCAACACCATAGCCGTTCCAAGACATTTTTATTCCATATGCTAAATAAATATTACTACCGTAATATCGTGGAATAAAGTCCATTTCAATATTATTATAATAAGTTTTCTATATAATTGCAATTTATAACAATTTTAATAAATTATTTTTCTTTGATAAAAATCAATGATGTAAGAATACCAATAAATTTTATTAACCATATATTAACCATTTTAACACATATATTTCATAATTATGAAAAAATACAAATTAAAATGATAAACTATCATATATGAGTTGTTATATTATCTAGTTTTTATGGTAAATTCAGAAAATATTAAACTTGAAAATATTATATTATATTACTTAAATATAATATCAATTTATTTGTAAATTTTAATAAATGTTAATTATTAAGTTTAGTTTTGTACACAAATAATCAGCAATATATAACTAATTTCAAGACATTCTAAAATATAATTTCAGAATTTCATAAACAATTTAAAGAAATTTGTATGTTTATTTACTTTTATATTAATATAATATACTAATTAACAAAGTTAAGGGTCAAATCAAAATACATCTATAGCTACATATTCATATTTTGATAAAGATGAAAATCATGTAAACTAAAATCAAATATTATATTATTTGTTATAATAAACTATAAAAAGAAACTAATACATAACAGAATATGACGCCACATATTCTATAAAAAAATGTTTGCTAGTTAAATTAAGAGACCGAAAATGATACAGACCATGGCAAAATTGTCAAGATTATAAAACGCCAAGCCAAAACGAAATTAGTATAACCCAATGGTGTAGAATTCTCAACATGCAAGCGACGAGAGGGAGAAGATCCGTAGATGGAACAGCAATTGATAGTGAGGCGATTTAACTTGCAGATCAGGAGAACACGGCGAACTGTGATTCGCATGAGTGATGTCTTGCATATTTCCATTGTTTTATCCATTCATCTATATGCATTTTTATAATATAGACTAGGATTTAGTCATTTTTAGGTTGCATTTTGCATACATGAGTTCTTATCAGGTATTGAAGTATCCTTGGAGTTCTTGAAAGTGATTGTATGCATTTGAGGCCCATAAGAGGAGTTAGAAGTGATCATTGGACGAGCAGAGTTGGGAGCGACGTGCCAGAGCGACCCCATGATGTCGCTCCCACCTTCAGAGCGACGCTCCCTAGTGCAAGTTGCCAGAGCGATCTACCAAGGTCGCTCCCAAGCCAGAGCGACATGCTCACAGCGACGTACCTAGGTCGCTCGCCTTATTATCGATTTCAGAAGCCGAAATAGCCCTTGGAGCGACGTCTTGGAGCGATGACCCTAGGTCGCTCCAAGCCAGAGCGACTTCCCGGAGCTACGTGGCCAGGTTGCTGCGTATTTTTGTTTGGACAAAACTTATGTTATTTTAGGGACCTTTTGGTCATTTGTTTCATGGTTTTACATTTCCAAAACCTAAGTTCAGTACTCATGTAAGCCTACCAAGCAGATCTATCTTTGATTTTTGAAGGGAAAACACAAAAACCTCTTGGAAAGTTCATTTCTTTGAGTCATTCTTCTTGTTCTTGTGATCTTGTTTTGTTTCATTGCATATTCTACTCATCTTACATGATTAAGCTTGAATCCAATATGGGTTTAAGAGGAATCATGAAGATTAGTGAGTAATCCACCTTTGAATTCATGGGATAGAGAGATTTAAGGGTGATTAGGCTAGAACTAGGATGGTTACTGTAGATTTTTCTTATTCCTTTCTAGTAGAGTATTCGTAATGCATCTTTTGAGTTGGCCTCTCAAAGGTTGAGCTTTAGGCATTTCCCACCTCACAAGATGTTCGAAGAAATGCCTGAGCCAACTCTCTTAAGCTTTTAACATACTTTACCAAAGACATCTGTTGTTAAAGGTGTTAAGACGGCTGATAGACTTGTTCTTAAGGATTACTTCTATACCATTCAACCGAAGACATTTGATGTTTAAGTTATGTTAGTAAATGAGCATTCATCTAGATATAGAGTTTGCTTAGAGATGTGTCTAGGCTTAAGGTTGATAGTTTAATTGATCATTTGCCATCCTTAGTTCGAAGTTTGATCACCCAAGATCTAATCCCTACTCGCATGAGTTCTCTCTTCTCTTAATCAAAAGAAGTTATTTTAATTATCGCTTTTCTTATTATGTTATTGCATTCTAGTATTAGTCATAGTTTAAAACCATCTGATTATTCGATCGCACTTAGATTAAGTGAGTACATGTATTCTCAGTGCTTTGAAATCCCTTAGAATTGGTTCGACAATCATTTATACTACAACATTTGTCTTTAAGAGTCTTGAAAACTCCTAACTTCAGTGAGAAGCATCAAGCAATGTAAGCTTCAGTACCCGACATATATCCAATTATGAATTATAGTTATCCACTTATATTATATGCTTTTGATTTGATCTGTTCTAGTATGTTCTTAGAGAATAGCTTGAATCATCTGTTAGTGTTTCATTTGCTTAGTTCGACTTCCGATTATGTATTGTGGATTTTGGTACGAAAAACAATACTTGATTGATGTGCGGTCTTTGTTAATTGTTTGTTGAGTTTTCATAAAGGATTATATCTGTGGTTGTGTCTTTATAAAAAAGTAAACACCATAAATATCATCCCACTAAATCTTTTCCGCTTTCAAATGGATACAAAAAAAACTAGGTAACGTTAACCTGCGACTGCGATATTATTGTTGAACAGTGTGCTGTTTAACGAAACAAAACGACGTGATTAGCTACTGTCTTGTTGGGCTGGGTTGGGGTGGGCTGCTAAACGAAAAGCACGGTATATCAGATAGCTATGAACCGGATATTACAATCAAACCGGTTATGAATTAATCGGTGTACTTAGGCGCTAGTCGGATTACCTGGATTATAAAAAAAAAAAATCAAAAAAAATTTGAAACATGTGAAATTAGATGATGAGTTAATTTTTTAAAAATATTTTATTATTAATCATTTGATAAAAAAATTCATAATAAAATAATATGATCTTATATAAAAAGAATGACTAAATTATATTATTTTTTCAATTTTTGTGAAGTTTTTTAATATACATTTTTAAATGCAATTTAAAATTTCTAGATATTTTATTTTTGTTTATGTTTTCGGGAGAAAATTAAAAAGTAATAAAATTTAAACTCGTTTATCAATAAAAACTCTAAGTTATATTTTATAAAATATTCCTTTTTCTTATTTATGAGCTTTGGAAAAAAAGAAAATTTAGTTAAAAAGTTATTTAAGTTTTATTAAGAGAAAAAAAGAAATAAAAATAATTGTTATTAATGGAAATATATAATATATTTTTCTTGATCAAGGATAGCTATATAATAACTGTCGTGACATATAAAAAATGACTTCTCAAATGAAATATTATAAAAAAATTTAATAAATTAAATTAAATTTTTCTCATCTGTTGCGATATATTAAAACTATTGCTAGATTGTCCACTTTGAGTTTAAAAGGCAAATTTCGTATATATTTACTTTTTTTTGTTCCGAAAAGTTTTATACTAATTAGAGTTAGACTTCTTTTTATATATTATACTTTCTTTTATTTAATTTTCGATGTGAGATTTGAATTGAGATTTTTCAGTAGCAATAAGACTATCTATTTTAAGGATGGAGATACCATTTGAGTTTCAGTAGCTGCGGGTAGATGATTGTTTTTAGGAAGTAGTGTCCAATCACAAACAAGATTTTATCTCTTGGTTTAGCCTTTTCTCATTTATTTTACCTACGTTAAGTTTAAGAATTGTCTCTAATTACCTAAATCATAGATGTGTGTTTCACTTCTTGTGGTTAAACTTTATTGTAGGATGAAAAGTAAAAGACTAAACTAGCCAACGTGTCATTATAAATAGAAATTAAGCTTAGGCTCATTCCTCATACAATACACATAACATATCTTCAAATTAAAAAAAAAAAAGAAAAGTGAAGAAGTAAAAAAAGTAAAATATAGCATGGCTAAGTTTGCTTCCATCATCACCTTCCTCTTCGTTGTTCTTATTATCTTTTCTGTTTTTGGTAAGTATTGATTTTATTATACACATGGTAAATTATATTATTTATTAAATTTCAGATTATTTGATAATCAACTCTGACATATTTATGCATATATATAATATATATATAAAGAAGCACCGACGATTGTGGAAGGACAGAAGTCATGCAAGAGGCAGCCTTTGTCAGGGAGAAAATTTTGTATGAAGGATGGTGATTGCCGGAAGATTTGCGTCGAAGCTGAGAAAGCAACTCGTGCTACTTGCGATTATACATTCCCAAGGCGCATTTGTTACTGCCACTTTCCATGTTAATGAACAGAGCCGTTCCAAGACATTTTTATGCCATATACCAAATAAATATTACTACCGCAATATCGTGGAATAAAGTCCATTTCAATATTATTATAATAAGTTTTCTATATGATTGAAATTTATAACAATTTTGATAAATTAATTTTTTGATAAAAATCAATGATGTAAGAATACCATAAAATTTTATTACAAAGTGCTATTTAGGAGAATTGCCCATATATTAACCATTTTAACACATATATTTCATAATTATGAAAAAATACAAATTAAAACGATAAACTATCATATGAGTTGTGATATTATCTAGTTTATATGGTAAATTCAGAAAATATTAAAATTTAAAATATTATATTTATTACTTAAATATAATATCAATTTATTTGTAAATTTTAATAAATGTTAATTATTAAGTTTAGTTTTGTACAAAAATAATCAGCAATTTATAACTAATTTCAAGACATTCTAAAATATAATTTCAGAATTTCATTAACAATTTAAAGAAATTTGTATGTTTATTTACTTTTATATTAATATAATATACTTTTTTAACGACAATCATAATTATAAGAAAAGGGGGGGGGGGGTTTAAGCCCAAGGCCACGAAGAGTACATATTGTAGAGAGAGGCTTTTGCTAAACATATAATATACTAACTAACAAATTTAAGGGTCTAATCAAAATACATCTATAGCTACATATTCATATTCTGATAAAGATGAAAATCATGTAAACTAAATTCAAATATTATATTATTCATTATAACAAACTACAAAAAGAAACTAATACATAACAGAATATGAAGCCACATATTCTATAAAAAAAGCTTGCTAGTTAAATTAAGAGACCAAAAATGATACAGGCCATGGCATAATTGTCAAGATTATAAAATGCCAAGCGAAAAAGAAAGTAGTATAACCCAATGGGGTAGAATTCTCAACATGCAAGCCCCGAGAGGGAGAAGATCCGTAGATGGAACAGCAATTGATAGTGAGGCGATTCAACTTGCAGATCAGGAGAACACGGCGAACAGTGATTCGCATGAGAAGCAGCAAGCAAGGTAAGCTTCAGTACCCGAAAAACATCCAATTATAATTATCCACTTATACTATATGCTTTTAATTTGCTCGGTTCTCGTAGGTTCTTAGAGAATAGCTTGAATCATCTGTTAATGTTTCATCTGCCCAGTTCGAATTCCGACTATGTATTGTGGATTTTTGTTTGAAAAACAATACTTGATTGATGTGCGGTCTTTGTTAATTATTTGTTGAGTTTTCATAAAGGATTATATCTATGGTTGTGTCTTTATAAAAAAGTAAACACGATAAATCTCAGCCCGCTAAATCTTTTCTGCTTTCAAATGGATACAAAAAAAAACTAGGTAACGTCAACCTGCGACTGCGATATTATTGTCGAACAGTGTGCCGTTTAACGAAACAAAACGACGTGATTAGCTACTGTCGTGTTGGACTGAGCTGGGCTGGGCTGCCAAACGAAAAGCGTGGTATATCAGATAGCTATGAACCGTATATTACAATCAAACCGGTTATGAATTAATCGGTGTACTTAAGCGCTAGTCGGGTACCCTCCGGAGTGTCCAGATTACCTGGGTTATAAATAAATCAAAAAAAAATTGAAACATGTGAAATTAGATGATGAGTTAATTTTTAAAAAAATATTATTAATCATTTGATAAAAAATCATAATAAAAATATGAGATTATATAAAAAGAATGACTAAATTATTATTTTTTCAATTTTTGTGAAGTTCTTTTAATATACATTTTTAAATATATTTTAAAATTTCTAGATATTTTATTTTGTTTTTGGGGAAATTAAAAGGTAATAAAATTTAAACTCGTTAAAAAGTTATTTAAATTTAGTTATGAGTTTTGGAAAAAAATAAATTTAGTTAAAAAGTTATTTAGATTTTGTTAAGAGTAAGAAAAAGAAATAAAAATAATTTTTATTAATGGAAATATATAATATATTTTTCTTTATCAAGGATAGCTATGTAATAACTGTCCTGACTCGTAAGAAATTGAATTCTCAAATAATATTATAAAATTTTGTAATTAATTAAATTAAATTCTTTCATCTGTTGAGATATATTAAAACTATTGGTAAATTGTCTACTTTGAGTTTAAAAGGCAAATTCCGTATCTATTTACTTTTGATTTTCTTTCCAAAAAGTTTTATACTATTTAGAGTTAAACTTTTTCTAATATATTAAACTTTCTTTTGTTTAATTTTTTTATGTGAAATTTAAAATTGAGACTTTTCATTAGGGATAAAACTATCTATTTTAAGGATGGAGATACCATTTGAGTCTCAGCAGCTGGGGGTAGATTATTGTTTTTAGGAAGTAGTGTCCAATCACAAACAAGATTTTATCTCTTGGTTTAGCCTTTTCTCATTTATTTTACTTACTTTAAGTTTAAAAATTGTCTCTAATTACCTAAATCATAGATGTGTGTTTCAATTCTTGTGGTTTAACTTTATTGTATGATGAAAAGTAAAAGACTAAACTAGCCATCGTGTCATTATAAATAGAAATTCATTTTAGGCTCAGTTCTTCATACAATACACATAACATACCTTCAAATTAAAAAAAAAAAGTGAAGAAGTAAAAAGTGAAATATAGCATGGCTAAGTTTGCTTCCATCATCACCTTCCTCTTCGTTATTCTTATTATTTTTTCTGCTTTTGGTAAGTATTGATTTTATTATACACATTGCAAATTATATTATTTATTAAATTTCAAATTATTTGATAAACAACCCTGACATATTTGTGCATATATAATATATATATATATAAAGAAACACCAACGATTGTGGAAGGACAGAAGAAGTCATGTGAGAGGCAGCCTAAGTCAGGGAGAATACATTGTGTGAAGGCAAGTGATTGCCAGAAGATTTGCCGCTCCGAGAAAGCAACACGTGCTACTTGCGAATTTTGGGGCATTTGTCACTGCCACTTTCCATTTCCATGTTAATCAACAGAGCCGTTCCAAGACATTTGTATGCCATATGCCAAATAAATATTACTACCACAATATCGTTGTATAAAGTTCATTTCAATATTATTATAATAAGTTTTCTATATAATTGAAATTTATAATAATTTTGATAAATTATTTTTTTTTGATAAAAATCAATGAGGTAAGAATACCATTAAATTTTATTACAAAGGTCTATTTGGGAGAATTTCCCATATTATAACCATTTAACACATATATTTCATAATTATGAAAAACTACAAACTAAAAAGATAAACTATCATATATGAGTTGTGATACTATCTAGTATTTATGGTAAATTCAGAAAATACTAAAATTGAAAATATTACATTATATTACTTAAATATAATATTAATTTATTTGTAAATTTAATAAATATTAATTATTAAGTTTAGTTTTGTACACAAATAATCAGCAATATTCAATTTCAAGACATTCTAAAATATAATTTCAGATTTTCATAAACAATTTAAAGAAATTTGTATGTTTATTTACTTTTATATTAATAAAATATACTAATTAACAAAGTTAAAGGTCTAATCAAAGTACATCTATAGCTACATATTCATATTCTAATAAAGATGAAAATCATGTGAAATCAAATATTATATTATTAATTATAACAGACTATAAAAAATGCTTGCTAGTTAAAAAGAAACTAATACATAACAGAATATGAAGCCACATATTCTATAAAAAAATGTTTGCTAGTTAAATTAAGAGACCGAAAATGATACAGACCATGGCATAATTGTCAAGATTATAAAGCGCCAAGCGAAAAAAAAATTAGTATTAAGAGTTTTGGAAAAAAAGAAAATTTAGTTAAAAAGTTATTTAATTTTTATTAAGAGTAAGAAAAAAAATACAAACAATTATTACTAATGGAAATATATAATATATTTTTCTTTATCAACGATAGCTATGTAATAACTGTCCTGGCACATAAGAAAATGACTTCTCAAATAATATTATAAAAATTTGTAATAAATTAAAATCAATCTTTCATCTATTGAGATATATTAAAACTATTGGTAGATTCTCCACTTTGAGTTTAAAAGACAAATTCCGTATAGATTTATTTTTGGTTTTTTTTCCAAAAATTTTTATACTAATTAGAGTTAAACTTTCCTTTTATATATTAGAAATTAAAAGGTTGTAAAATTTAAACTCGTTTATCAATAAAAATATAAGTTTATATTTTATAAAATATTCCATTTCTTATTTATGAACTTTGGAAAAAATAAAATTTAGTTAAAAGATTATTTAAATTTTATTAAGAGTAAGAAAAAAAGAAATACAAATAATTGTTATTAATGGAAGTATATAATATATTTTTATTTATCAAGGATAGCTATGTAATAACCGTCATGGCACATAAGAAAGTGACTTATCAAATAATATTATAAAAATTTGTAATAAATTAAATTAAATTCTTTCATCTGTTGAGATATATTAAAACTATTGGTAGATTGTCCGCTCTGAGTTTAAAAGACAAATTCCGTATAGATATACTTTTGGTTTTCTTTCCAAAAAGTATTATACTAATTAGGGTTAAACTTCTTTTTATATATTAGACTTTCTTTTGTTTAATTTTCGATGTGTGATTTAAATTGAGATTTTTCATTAGCGATAAAACTATCTATTTTAAGGATGGAGATACCATTTGAGTTTCAGTAGCTGCGGGTAGATGATGTTTTTTAGGAAGTAATGTCCAATCACAAACAAGATTTTACCTTTTGGTTTAGCCTTTTCTCATTTATTTTACCTACTTTAAGTTTAAGAATTGTCTCTAATTACCTAAATCAGGGATGTGTGTTTCAGTTCTTGTGGTTAAACTTTATTGTAGGATGAAAAGTAAAAGACTAACTAGCCATCATGTCATTATAAATAGAAATTCATCTTAGGATCAGTTCCTCATACAATACACATAACATACCTTTAAATTAAAAAAAAAAAAAAGTGAAGAAGTAAAAAAGGAAAATATAGCATGGCTAAGTTTGCTTCCATCATCAGCTTCCTCTTCGTTGTTCTTATTATCTTTTTTGCTTTTGGTAAGTATTGATTTTATTATACACATGGAAAATTATATTATTTATTAAATTTCAGCTTATTTGATAATCAACCCTCACATATTTATGCATATATATAATATATATATAAAGAAGCACCAACGATTGTGGAAGGGCAGAAGTCATGCAAGAGGCAACCTTTGTCAGGGAAAAAATCTTGTACAGGGGATAGTGAATGCGAGAAGGTTTGCGTCGAAGCCGAGAAAGCAACACGTGCTACTTGCGATTATACATTCCCAAGGCGCATTTGTTACTGCCACTTTCCATGTTAATCAACAGATCCGTTCCAAGACATTTTTGTGCCCTATGCCAAATAAATATTACTAGATGACTTCTCGTAATATCGTGGAATAAAGTCTATATCAATATTATTATAATAAGTTTTCTATATAATTGAAATTTATAAAAATTTTGATAAATTAACTTTTTTGATAAAAATCAATGATGTAAGAATACCATTAAATTTTATTACAAAGTGCTATTTGGGAGAATTGCTCATATATTAACCATTTTAACACATATATTTAATAATTATGAAAAAATACAAATTAAAAAGATAACTATCAGATATGAGTTGTGATATTAACTAGTGTTTATGGTAAATTCATAAAATACTAAATTTGAAAATATTATATTATATTACTTAAATATAATAAAATTTATTTGTAAATTTTAATAAATATTAATTATTAAGTTTAGTTTTGTACACAAATAATCAACAATATAAAATTAATTTCAAGACATTCTAAAATATAATTTCAGAATTTCATAAACAATTTAACGAAATTTGTATGTTTATTTACTTTTATATTAATATAATATACTAATTAACAAAGTTAAGGGTCTAATCAAAATACATCTATAGCTACATATTCATATTCTGATAAAGACGAAAATCATGTAAACTAAAATCAAATATTATATTATTCATTATAACAAACTATAAAAAGAAACTAATACATAACAGAATGTGAAGCCACATATTCTATAAAAAAATGCTTGCTAGTTAAATTAAGAGACCGAAAATGATTGTCAAGATTATAATAAAACGCCAGCCCAAAAAGAAACTAGTATAACCCAATGGTGTAGAATTCTTAGGGCATGTGCAATCGTGTTACTTATGGCTCTATAACCCAGGTAAGTGTTTTTATTTTTTTTTATTTTTTTTCAGTTTATAAAAAAAACAAAAAGAAAAAGAAAAAAATGCCAATCACGGGTTCCCACGCGGCGATGAGACCCGCGCACAATGACGAACCCAACAGCGAATTGGTCTTTATTTACGGACTGCAAGATACAATTATGACATAAATTCCTATTTTTTTGGTCCCCACATATATAAAAATAATTTTTTGCTAAGGATTTTTGTGTAAAGATCAGCATTGCAGCTGCTCTTAACATGCAAGCGGCGAGAGGGATCCGTAGATGGAACAGCAATTGATAGTGAGGCGATCAAAATAACAAAGGTGATTGCATTCTACATTTCAGACAACAAGGTGATTTTGACTGAAGCTGTTGTGCCTGTTGACTACTTCCAAACGATTGTGTCTTGGCCTAGTCGGCAACCAATTCCTTTCTGATTTCGTGTTTATACCAATACGTTCATTGAAATTTTGTTTATGGACGACATTTAATAACCTATGTTGTTCATGTAGTCTGGAATTCTGGAAACAAACGTTTTTTTTTACGTTTGTAGAAACAGTGCATTTAATCATTCACGTTTTTTTTTTTACTTATTCTTGGGTTCACCCCCTAGGGTGAACCAACCAATAAAATGGTATTATTTCATATTTGATATTTTTTATAAAAGGAAACAAAATCTTGTCAAGTTATATTATGTTTTTAAAATAAAAATAGAAAAAATAAATAAGAATAATAATATTTACAAAAAACGAAAAAAGTTTCTTTAAAAATATATTTCAACATTATATTATGTTTTAAAATAAAAGATAAAAATAAAATAAAAATAGTAATAATTGCAAAAACCATTTAAAACAAAAAAAAAATCTTTAATATATCTTTAAAATAAAAACATGTGTTTAAAATAAAAGGATACAAAAAAATAAATAAAACAGTATAATTGGTTAGTATTAATTTACCCAAGGGTTAAGATTTTTCCAAAGGGTTTACGATTTACCCAAGGGTTTAGGGTTTAGATTAGGGTTTAGGGTTTAGGATTAGAATTTAGGGTTTAGGGTTTAGTATTAGGGTTTAGGATTAGAATTTAGGGTTTAGGGTTTAGTATTAGGGTTTAGGGTTTAGGATTAGAATTTAAGGTTTAGTGTTTTAGTGTTAAATATTTTTTTAAAGTTTTTTTCATTTTTTAATATTATTATTTTTATTTATTTTTTATATTTTTATTTTTAAAACATAATATAATTTAACAAGATTTTATTTCCTTTAAAAAAATATCAAATATAAAATAAGACCATTCTATTAGTTGGTGAACCTAGAGGAACCTAAAAATAACTCTCTTTTTTTTTGTTGCATGTCTCTTCTTTTATAGTTTTTCATCACCAATACTCGATCACTAGCGTCTTCCAAAGCGTAGAAATGATAGGGGTAATTATATGGAGGCGCCGGCAGTCTTCAGAGTAGAGTAGCTAGGGCAAAGTTCTCGAAAATGGTTTGGAGCCTGTTTCCTTATCTGGCACAAACAATCAGACGCCTGCTCCGTTGTAAGATCAATCTTCGGACTGCTCCACCTGATTCCATGTGCAAAAACACACTCCAAAATAGCATTTTTCTTCATGCATTCTCTTTTCACTCTTTTACCTCTACTAGATCTGAAAACATCAAGAAAATGACTAAAATACCAGCAGGATACATATATATATGTAATGGTGTCAAAAACACCATATATCAGTGGGTTGTGTCGATTCTTCTTCGGTGGAACAATCTAGAGACAGCAGCCGGAGGGTAATGAGATTAGGTTTAGAGGTAAAGGAAGTGAGAAACCTTGCGTTCGAGTTCTGTAGCGGAGAAGGTATCCACCCACACAGACCTATTTATATATATATATATATATATAATAGGTAGAATCATGATTTAATTGTTCATATTTCGATTGGTTTCAATATTTATATATTTGGTATAGTGGGTTATATGAATTTTTGAAATGAGTCATATTCTTGTTATAATTAAAATAAAATAAGAATATATTGTTTATTATGTTTTTTTTTTAGTTTTTCCTTAGGTTGATAAATATTTTTTGTAATCATATATATGTAATATCGATAAAATATATGTCTATATTTTAAAATTTTATAGATACTTTATTGTTTATGTTTTTTTTTGATAATTATAAAGAAAAATAAAAAGAAAATTAGTTCTATATAATCTATCTTTTATATTCTATAGATATTTACTCGTATTATTTATGTTCTTTTGTGAGAAGGAAGTTTAATCTTTGTTGAAAAAAGAAATTCAAGTTAAAAGCAAATTGAATTTTTATTAAAAAGAGAAACAAAATAACTATCAGTAATATTCCATCCGTTCCTTAAAGATACATATTCTAGAAAAAAAATTTGTTTTTAAAAGATCCATATTTTACATTTTCAATGCATGTTTTATTAACTAATTGTAAACTTCAAAAAAAAAAAATTGCACTAACTGATTTTTTTACTGGTTTAAAATTATGGAAAGAAGATAAATACAAAAAACTATGCAAAATTATTGCATTTTATTAAAAAGTGTGAAAAAACTAGAATATAAATCTTTTAGGAGCATAGAGAGTTGTATTTAGGTATAATTTTCCATTCGATATCATCTATGTAATTAATATTTTTTGATGATTATATTAGTGAATGGAAAATTATACCTAAATACCATTACTATAATTACTGATAATCATCTATGTAATTAATATTTTTTGAAACAAACTAAATGAGGACGGTTCAGTGGTCTTGAGAGAGCTTTAATCATCAATGCAAATTCTTCTGGCCACCGTCGATTAAAATGGGATGAAAAAAGCGGCCACCAAGGATGGCTTATGCGGAGGTGTACTTAGGCGCTAGTCGGGTTCCCTCCGGAGTGTCTGAATTACCTGGATTATAAAAAAAATCAAAAAAAAAATTGAAACATGTGAAATTAGATGATGAGTTAATTTTTTTTTTTTAAGATTTTATTATTAATCATTTGATAAAACATTCATAATAAAATAATATTGTCTTATATAAAAAGAATGACTAAATTATTTTATTTTTTTCAATTTTTGTAAAGTTCTTTTAATATACATTTTTAAATACATTTTAAAAACTTCTAGATATTTTATTTTTGTTTATGTTTTCGGGGAAAAAATAAAAGGTAATAAATTTTAAACTCGTTTATCAATAAAAACTATAAGTTTATATTTTATAAAATATTCCTTCTTCTTATTTATGAGCTTTGGGAAAAAGAAATTTTGTTAAAAAGTTATTAAAATTTTATTAAGAGTAAGAGAAATAAATAAAAATAACTATTATTAATGGAAAGATATAATATATTTTTCTTTATCAAAGATAGCTATGTAACAACCGTTCTGACACATAGGAAAATGACTTCTCAAATAATATTATAAAATTTGTAATAAATTAAACTAAATTCTTTTATATATTGAGATATATTAAAAATGTCGGTAGATTGTCCACTTTGAGTTTAAAAGGTAAATTCCGTATAGATTTACTTTTTTTTTTCTTTCCAAAAAAATTTATACTAATTAAAATTAGACTTCTTTTTATATATTAGACTTTCTTTTGTTTAATTTTTGATGTGAAATTTAAATTGAGACTTTTCATTAGCGATAAAACTATCTATTTTAAGGATGAAAATACCATTTGAGTTTCAGAAGCTGCAGGTAGATGATTGTTTTTAGGAAGTAGTGTCCAATCACAAACAATATTTTATCTCTTGGTTAGCATTTTCTCTTCTATTTTGCCTACTTTAAGTTTAAGAATTGTCTCTAATTACCTAAATCATAGATGTGTGTTTCAGTTCTTGTGGTTAAACTTTATTGTAGGATGAAAAGTAAAAGACTAAACTAGCCATTGTGTCATTATAAATAGAAATTCATCTAAGACTCAGTTCCTCACACAATACACATAACATACCTTCAAATTAAAAAAAAAAAAAGTGAAGAAGTAAAAAAAGTAAAATATAGCATGGCTAAGTTTGCTCCCATCATCACCTTCCTCTTCATTGTTCTTGTAATCTTTTCTGCTTTTGGTAAGTATTGACTTTATTATATACATGGCAAATTATATTATTTATTAAATTTCAGATTATTTGATAATCAACCCTAACATATTTATGCATATATATAATATATATATAAAGAAGCACCGACAATTGTGGAAGGGCAGAAGTCATGCAAGAGGCAGCCTTTGTCAGGGAAAAAATTTTGTATGAAGGATGGTGATTGCCAGAAGATTTGCGTGGAAACCGAGAAAGCAACACGTGCTACTTGTGATTATACAGTCCCAAGGCGCATTTGTTACTGCCACTTTCCATGTTAATCAACAGAGCCGTTCCAAGACATTTTTTATGCCCAATGCCAAATAAATATTACTAGATGCTTCTCGCAATATCGTGGAATAAAGTCTCTTTCAATATTATTATAATAAGTTTTCTACATAATTGAAATTTATAACAATGTCGATAAATTATTTTTTAATAAAAATCAATGAATCTTTTTTTGATAGATTAATAATGTAAGAATACCATTAAATTTTATTACAAAGTGCTATATGGGAGAATTGCCCATATATTAACCATTTTAACACATATATTTCATAATTATGAAAAAAACAAATTAAAAAGACAAATATCATATATGAGTTGTGATATTATCTAGTGTTTATGGTAAATTCAGAAAATACTAAATTTGAAAATATTATATTATATTACTTAAATATAATATAAATGTATTTGTAAATTTTAATAAATATTAATTATTAAGTTTAGTTTTGTACACAAATAATCAGCAATATAAAATTAATTTCAAGACATTCTAAAATATAATTTCATAAAAAATTTACAGAAATTTGTATGTTTATTTACTTTTATATTAATATAGTATACTAATTAACAAAGTTAAGGGTCTAATCAAAATACATCTATAGCTACATATTCATATTCTGATAAAGATGAAAATCATGTAAACTAAAATCAAAAATTATATTATTCCTTATAACAAACTATAAAAATAAAGTAATACATAACAGAATATGAAGCCACATATTCTATTAAAAAAATGCTTGCTAGTTAAATTAAGAGACCGAAAATGATACATACCATGGAAAAATTGTTTAGATTATCAAGATTATAAAACGCCAGCCCAATACGAAATCGATGCGAATTTCGCTGGCCACTGTCGATTAAAATGGGATGAAAAAGACGGCCCTCCATGATGGTTTTGGCGGAGGTGTACTTAGGCGCTAGTCGGATTCCCATCAGAGTGTCCGGATTATCTGGATTATAAAAAAAAATCAAATAAAAAATTGAAATATGTGAAATTAGATGGCAAGTTAATTTTTGTTTAAAAAAATATTTATTATTAATCATTTGATAAACATTCATAATAAAATAATATTCTCTTATATAAAAAATAATAAATTAGTTTATTTTTCAATTTTTGTGAAGTTCTTTTAATATACATTTTAAATATATTTTAAAAATTTCTAGATATTTTACTTTTGTTTATATTTTTGGGGAAAAATAAAAGGTAATAAAATTCAAACTCGTTTATCAATAAAACTATAAGTTTATATTTTATAAAATATTCCTTTTTCTTATTTATGAGCTTTGGAAAAAAAAATTTACGTAAAAAAGTTATTTAAATTTTATTAAGAGTAAATAAAAATTGTTATTAATGGAAATATATAATATATTTTTCTTTATCAAGGATATCTATGTAATAATCGTCCTACCACATAAGAAAGTGACTTCTCAAATAATATTATAAAAATTTGTAATAAATTAAATTAAATTCTTTCATCTCTTGAGATATATTAAAACTATTCGTAGATTGTCCACTTTGAATTTAAAAGGCTAATTTCGCAAAAAATTATTTTTGGTTTTCTTTCCAAAAATTTTATACCGATTCAGCCTTGGTATAAAGTGATTACGTACCTAGGAACTCCTTCATCTCTTGGCTTGCGTTGCTTAGACGTTTGCCTACAAGAGACAGGCTAAGGAGATGGGGTATGACAGTACCAGAGGAATGCGTTCTTTGTGCAGCAGAAGTAGAGACTCACCATCACCTATTCTTTGAGTGTCCTTTCTCTGTGGCTATTTAGAGCTACTATGCAGCAAAAGTCTGGCCGAACCCACCCCAGGATATTCACTCGGCAGCGGCTTGGATTAATCAGTCAAGATCTTCTTCACCATAAAGCTCATCTTCCAATGTTCCATTTATCATATACGGAAAGAAAGGAACATGAGGATTTTTACAGACAAGGTAACTCATGCATTAACTGTTCGTGCAGCGGTGGATCGTCAAATCAAGGACCGGCTCTTATCCATCAAGCCATCGATGAGTCTTCAGCCTTCTTTCCTGCAGGTTTTCTTCGCCTGCACAAGGCCTCCGTGACTCCCTCTTTATCTTCTATCTTTTTCCTTTTTTTCTTGTTTTTTGTTGGGGTTGTTGTGTGTTTGTAAGCTGTCGCTTGAATAAGTTGCTAAGCAACATGTAAACTCTTAAAAATGATATGAAATTTTAACATGATTACCAAAAAAAAAAACTTTGGCTTATAGGAAAGAGAGATGAATATACATCTATGGCCCTAATTTTGAATAAAAGGTTTGGAAACTGAAGAAGAAGAATAGCTCTGTGTTGATGTGGAGTTTTTTTATGTTGTTTACGTATTGAACCTGAAAGATATAGGAGTAGTGAAAATTGAAAAAATAAGATCGTGGACAAAGAAAATGGATCATGAGCTGTTTCTGAGGGAACTAATGTTGATACGGTTTATGTTTTCTTTCGTAAGCATTATCTAGGTTTACTTGTTTTAAAAAAAAATATCTTACGTGGCAAAATACTATTCGCTATGTGACTTGGGCTTTAGATGTGCCGTTGAAAAATATAATAAACCGGATTGTCCGGTTATGAATTAATCGGTGACTAATTAATTATTAGTTTTATTACCGATGTCTCTCGGTCTGGTCTCAATGTATACGATTGGTCGGGTTCTGCGTTTTAGTCGTCCTCTTCCAAACTTGAGCATCTTCCCCAGAGTTTCATCTCTTTCTGCTTCCATGGATGCTTCGAATCTCCGCAAACCTGCCTTCTCTCAATCCAGCAGAAGGTTTTTTTGTTTTGTTTGGGCACTAAATGTCTCAAGGTTTGGTCTTGATTCGATTATGAGTTTCTGATGGATGTAGCAGTGGTAGAGGAGGAGGAAGAGGAGGAGGAGGAGGAGGAAAGGATAAAATTGATGCACTTGGAAGACTCTTGTAAGTGATTTGGAGTCTTAAAGTATGGATTTTTTTTTTAGGTTAAAAATTGAATTTCTCTTTATTGGATTTTGATTAGGACGAGAGTGTTGAGACACATGGCTACTGAGCTGAGATTGAACATGAGAGGTGATGGTTTTGTTAAAGTTGCAGACTTGCTTAACCTGAATCTAAAAACATCTGCAAACACTCCCTTGAAGTCCCACACCATTGATGAGATTAGAGAGGTCAGTTTCCACCCCCCACTAGTCCCTTTCAGTTGTTACCATTAAGATTTCTTTTCTGGTGATGTTAACTTTGCAGGCAGTGAGAAGGGACAATAAGCAACGTTTTAGCCTCGTTGAAGAGGATGGAGAGCTCTTGATACGTGCTAACCAAGGCCACTCCATCACGGTAATTTGGAATCTTTCTCTCTTTGATCATGAAATTTTGTGGCCTTTCCATCGTCTATGTACAATAATGATTTGTCTTGCTACATAGAGAACTGTTGATTTTGTCTCTTCTAGTTTTTATCTCTACTTATATAGCTTCTGCTTATGTCTTTATTTGCAGACGGTTGAATCTGAAAAGTTACTTAAACCAGTAATGTCACCGGAAGAAGCTCCAGGTAAAAACAACTATACGAGGACATTTACTTATTCACTTGTGTTCTGTATCGGATTGTGTTTCTCATGTTCATTTGATTGGTTGTTAATAGCAGTGTGTGTGCATGGAACTTATAGGAAGAATTTGGAATCCATCTTAGCATCTGGCTTAAAGCGTATGAATAGACTCCATGTTCACTTTTCTTGTGGCTTGCCAACAGATGGTGAAGTGATAAGTGGTATGATTTTGGTTTTGATATTATTGTTGTTTCTCAGTAATTGCATTTATCTGATTCCAGTTTGATATGTTTTTTTTTGGCAAAGGCATGAGAAGAGATGTTAATGTATTGATCTTCCTTGACATCAAGAAAGCTCTTGAAGGTTAGAACTAAATTCTTTTGTATTTAACAATATGGCTGTCCTTCTAACACTGTAGTTTCACGTTTGATCTATTTCTGTAGATGGGATTGCTTTCTACATTTCAGACAACAAGGTGATTCTGACTGAAGGTATTGATGGTGTAGTGCCTGTTGACTACTTCCTGAAGATCGAGTCTTGGCCTAGTCGACAGCCAATTCCTTTCTGATTAGATTTTCATCAGTGACTTATTAGATAAACAATTGTTACTGCCTTTAATGTTTGATAATCCATGTTGTTACTGCGTCCCGGAGTGCTGGAAATCAATCACGTTTTTATCTGTTCTTTTATCTATTGAGAATAGATCAATATTTGATCATGAATGTTGTTTCAGTTGTCGGCAGTGAAACCAATGTTTGCAGCATTGTTTTGCAGAAACATTACAACTGGTGTTCTGTTTGTTCTTTTATCAGTAACTTTGACAATATAATAAAAAAAAGTTGGTTCATTGAAATGATCAGAAACATAATTGTAACTTGACAAAACAAACACTAAAACGAAAATGAGAAAATAAGTCTCAGTTCATACGAAGTGAACAGAAATTATTGAAGCCCTTTCAAGCACTCAATGCTCTCTAAGCCACAAGGGTGCTGGCAGTAGTAGACTCGCTGCAAAAAGGATAATCAAGATTTATATCAGAACCTTAACTTAACAAAAGATAGGAAACAACAACACATATTCTAAGAAACTGGTAGGTTATAGAGCACTTACTACTTCCAAACTGGGGGAAGCTTCTTGGTCTTCTTGTAGTAACGAGAAAGACGGTGGATCCTGCTCTCAACAAGAATCAACCTAAACTTGGAATCCTTGTCTTTGTTGTTCCTCTCCAAATGCTTGCGGATAGCAACTGCTTTCTTGATCAAGTGGTATAGATCCTCAGGAATCTCAGGTACAAGATAATATATTTATGGAAATATATATTTTTTTTTTCTTATCAACGATAGCTATGTAATAATCTGACACATAAAAAATTGACTTCTCAAATAATATTATAAAAATTTGTAATAAATTAAATTAAATTCTTTCATCGGTTGGGATATATTAAAACTATTGGTAGATTGTCCACTTTAAATTTAAAAGGTAAATTCCGTATTGATTTACTTTTGATTTTCTTTCCAAAAAGTTTTATACTAATTAGAGTTAAACTTCCTTTTATATATTAGACTTTCTTTTGTTTAATTTTCGATGTGAGATTTAAATTGAGATTTTTCATTAGCGATAAAACTATCTATTTTAAGGATGGAGATACCATTTGAGTTCCAGCAGCTGCGGGTAGATGATTGTTTTTAGGAAGTAGTGTCCAATCACAAACAAAATTTTATCTCTTGGTTTAGCTTTTTCTCATTTATTTTACCTACTTTGAGTTTAAGAATTGTCTCTAATTACCTAAATCATAGATGTGTGTTTCAATTCTTGTGGTTAAACTTTATTGTAGGATGAAAAGTAAAAGACTAAACTATCCATTGTGTCGCTATAAATAGAAATTTATCTTAGGCTTAGTTCCTCACACAATACACATAACATACTTTCAAATTAAAAAAAAAAAGTGAAGAAGTAAAAAAGTAAAATATAGCATGGCTAAGTTTGCTTCCATCATCACCTTCCTCTTCGTTGTTCTTATTATCTTTTCTGTTTTTGGTAAGTATTGATTTTATTATACGCATGGAAAATTATATTATTTATTAAATTTCAGATGANTGGAAGGGCAGAAGTCATGCAAGAGGCAGCCTTTGTCAGGGAAAAAATTTTGTATGAAGGATGGTGATTGCCGGAAGATTTGCGTCGAAGCCGAGAAAGCAACACGTGCTACTTGCGATTATACATTCCCAAGGCGCATTTGTTACTGCCACTTTCCATGCAAAACACCAACACCATAGCCGTTCCAAGACATTTTTATACCATATGCCAAATAAATATTACTACCGTAATATCCTGGAATAAAGTCCATTTCAATATTATTATAATAAGTTTTCTATATAATTGCAAGTTATAACAACTTTAATAAATTTTTTTTTTTGATAAAAATCAATGATGTAAGAATACCAATAAATTTTATTACAAAGTGCTATTTGGGAGAATTGTCCATATATTAACCATTTTAACATATCTACTTTGTTATGGACGACACCAATGAGTTGCTAGATATACAATTGTTACCACCTTGATATTTGATAATTTATGTGACATGTTACTGTGGTCTGGAGTGCTGGAAGGAACCACCGTTTGCAGAAACAGTGCATATTAGAAACGAACGTTTGCAGAAACAATGCATGTTAGACGTTTCTTCGTCGTTTTTTACCAAACAATCACGTTTTTATCTGTTTCTATTGACAATGAATGTTGTTTCAGTTGTCGGAAAAGAAACCAATGTTTTGCAGAAACATTGAAACTGGTCACTGGTGTTCAGCTTGTTTTTTTATCATCTTTAGTAACTTTGACGATATAAGAAAAATTGTTTGTTCATTGAAATGAGAAAAACCATAACTGCAACTTGACAAAACAAACACTAAACGAAACTGGTGACTGGTGTTCAGCTTGTTTTTTTATCATGTTTAGTAACTTTGACGATATAAGAAAAATTGTTTGTTCATTGAAATGATCAAAACCATAATTGTAACTTGGCAAAACAAACACTAAACGAAAATGAGAAAATAAGTCTCAGCTGATACGAAGTGAATAGAAAATTATTAAAGCCCCTTCACGCACTCCATGCCTCTAAGCCCACCCTTCAAGCACTCAAATGCTCTCTAAGCCACAAGAGTGCTGGCAGTAGTAGACTCGCTGTAAAAACAAAGAACAATCAAAGATTTATATTAGAACCTTTTAAATAACAAAAGATAAGAAACAACAACGAAATTAGATTATAATGCACTCACTACTTCCAGACTGGGGGAAGCTTCTTGGTCTTCTTGTAGTAACGAGCAAGACGGTGGATCCTGCTCTCCACGAGAATCAACCTAAACTTGGAATCCTTGTCTTTCCTGTTCCTCTCCAAATGCTTACGGATAGCAACTGCCTTCTTGATCAAGTGGTATAGATCCTCAGGAATCTCAGGAGCAAGACCTTTTTAAGACAACAAAACTCTTTAAGATTCCTTCTACATATATATGTATATAGATACAATATGTAATCTGGTTTAAAACACAAACCATGAGCTTTCAAGATTCTCAAAATCTTGTTTCCAGTAACACTCTTGACCTGAGGGATACCGTGAGAGTCACGAAGAATGACACCAATCTGAGATGGAGTCAAACCCTTCTTTGCAAACTTGCATATTGACTCATCCACCTGTTTTAATAATACAATAATCAGACCCAAAGTATTATAAAACCAATTACGTACTTCTTAGACAATGAAACAGAACACACTGAAATAGATTTACAAGTTAAAAAATTACACGAAACAGTTCTTCTTTGAAGATATGTTAAACGTTCCGACAAACCCCAAAAAACCAAGTTATAGTTCCAAAGTTCTGGTCTTAATACTAGGCGTCAGATAAAGCTAAGCTAATGTCTCAACAAAAACACAAATAAACATATCTAAAATGTCGGAAAAAGTCTTACATCGAGTGCGGTGGTTTTGAGCCAAGTCGGAGGTGAACGCTTGTAAGGCAAAGCAGATGCGGAGATTCCCTTTCTACATAAGAACAAAATGAGAAGATAAGAATCACAAAACACCTTTATGAATCTTAAAAAAAGCAGATAAGAGGATGATAAAGAACTTTGACGAACCCTCTGGAATGCATACGCCCCATCTTGAAGTATTTTAGAGTTTCTTCACTGTCTCGACGAGATCGTTGCAGCTGCGCTTCGAGTGAGAGCTTTATATACTAAACCCTAATTTTTTATCGCTTACAATTGGGTCGACCTCTCGTTTTGTTTAAGATCAACCGTTGGGCTTTAGGTTTTGTTAGTAATAGCCCATTTTAAAGGAAAAAAGGCCCATAATTGATCTCTATTTTCTTTTTAAATAAAAGCCTGTCCGTTTTGGTACTAAACCTTGAAACTAAAAACAGCTAGTAATAAAAATTTGGCTTTGGTTCGGTTATAGTTCGATTCGATTTTTGGATAATTGCAGATATTTGAAAGTTGATAATTTTATGTAATTCTTGTAAATATTTTGGATAATTCAACATTTGGTATGATTTTCAAATAATTCGTGATCTTTGTCTTTTAGTTAATATGGGAATAATTTTGGATCGAGTTGTTTTGGTTTCTTGGTTCACATATAATACATACTAGGTGATTTTCCCGTGCTCATGCACGGATATAAATATTCATAAAAGTAAAATTTTATAATAATTGATTGATATTTAGTTTTAGTTTTAAATAAATTTATTTGTATAATTTATATTAATAAATATTATATTATTCTAGTTATACATATGACTATGAGTATATTATTGTCAGTTTATTATTTTTGGATCAATAGTCGGTATAGTTATCAATTTGGTATATTGGATAATATTTATTTTTAGAATTCAGCTATAATATTTTTATTCTAAATATAATAAAACTTTGATTAGTTTTCTTATTTTCATTTCGGTTGGTTATTGTCTTAGATATGTAAATATATTATAGTTAAATTATGTATAACTTAATATATATTGTGCTTACAATGAAATAAATATTAAACTGAAGTGTTTGATTCAAAATTACATAAATGAATATAATGATAATATTTTGAAGTCTCATGCATATATATAAATTCTACAAAAAAAAAAATTGTAACTGGTAATTGTTGAATATTCATGAACATATATATTTTTATTATTTTGAATATATATTTTATGTTATTTAAAAATATATATTAATGGGGGTATTACTACTTTGTGAACTTTCCTTTTTAATAAAGTCATATTATATACATATATTTTCGTTTTAAAATTTGTTTTACAATTTTAGAAATATTTCTTTTTTATTACATATATTTTTTGGAAAAAAGTAAAAAGGAAACTAAATAAAAAAATTAATAATAATCTTAAAATCTAACAATTCATTAAGAGTATCTATATAATCAACCATCGCGAGAGTTAATGTGAGCGCGACACATAGGAAACTGACTTCTCAAATAATATTATAGAGATTGTTATTTGGAAAAAAAATAAAAGGAAATAATAATATTTAAAAGTATTTTTTAATTCATTAGGGGTATCATAGTAATCAACCAGCGTGAGAATTAACGTGAGCGCGACACATAAGAAAGTGACTTCTCAAATAATATTATAGAGATAATGTTAATACAGCCTTATTTTAAAGTTATAAAATAGAGTTAACCCAGTTAGCGATTCTCAAATAATATTATAGAGATAATGTTAATACAGCCTTGTTTTAAAGTTATAAAATAGAGTTAACCCAGTTAGCGAGATCTTTATCTTTGCGAGTGTAGTCTGAAAAGTGTGATCATGCATATGCTTAAAGCTGGATTAGTCTTTTAAGTTGTAATTATCAAAGCCTTTAGTGTATTATTAGTCTTTGATTATATCATAATGTCAGAAATTATAAAATAACATCTAACTCGAACGTAAATAAATTAAAGGTTTAGGAAAACGCAAGAATATATAAAAGAGTGAGGTTCGTGAAAGCAAAAGAGAAAACTTGTGAGGATATGTATTGTCGATGAGATTATTGTTAATTAAGTAATACATATCGAGGAGATTATTGTTAATTAACTAAAGTGCACATTTGTCTGGATCACGTGATTCCTTGTGAGCAGTATTCGATGCTACAATAAGTAAATAATATCTTGTAAAACTTTATGCTTCAATCTTGTCTTGGACTTGCTTGGTTAATTGTAGTCTCCAAAAAAACTTGGTTTCTGTGAAGCAAACACCACATCATAGCATTCAAAAAAATATGCAGATTAATACACAATACATTCATTTCTTGAGTACATAGTTTGATATAATTCTAGAGAATAGTGTTTTTAGGTTAACTATTGAACATATATGACTACATCTACGAACTCTCACGAACATATGTATACACATGTGTATATTAATTTCTAAGTTTTATTTACTTTACAAAAAAATAGGTCTAGTATTGAATATTCGGATTGGGCCGAAATGTCCAAATAATTTATTAAGAAACGCATTAATCATAGTTTCTTTTTTTCACAAATCCATTACAACTAAATTAGATTAGAGCTCATCAAGTGACTAAGTAGTCTATGCGTAACACAGTGAATAGAGTAATAAATAGAAACTATGTACACACAACTTATCTGGAAATTAGGTATATACCATAGACATTTATTTTTTTTTTAATTCCAAGAATATCCCTACTCTCTTCTCTCTCGTCTCTTTCTTTTCTCTCCCTCCTACTCGCCTCCTCCTCTCCCGCCCCTCTTCCTCCCCCTCCCCTCCTCCTCCTCTCCCGCCCCTCCTCCTCCCCCTCCCCTCCTCCTCCTCTCCCGCCCCTCTTCCTCCCCCACCCCTCCTCCAATTTCTCTGTCGTTTCTTTCTTTCCTCTTTCCTTAATTTCTCTCTCGTCTCTTTCTTTCTCTCTCATCTCTAGTCAATTTTGAAATTGTTGTGTATGTATAGGGTTAAAAGAGTCAATTTATCTTCTTCTCAGATACTTTTTCAGACCAAAAATATGTATATAGGTAGATAGCTAATATTGATATAGTTTGAGGATATTTGCCAAATTGACTCTAATAAATATTGCGAGTTCAAGTCATAGTTGTACAACCAGACCAGTGTCATCGCTCGCACCAGAATTGAAATGGTTGAATTATTGATATGATTTGAGTTTAGTATACCACAATTATGCTATATGGTAAGTTGCGTAGAACGATTTTGATCTATCACTGAAAAATCAATTAATTGAGAGATGGTAGTGACATACAGTGGTCAACTATGACAGACAAAAAAAATAAATATCTGCCGAAGCTGAGAGGACTATGTTATTTCCACCATAATCAGAGATCTAATTTTTTTTTTTTTTTGGTGTAAGTCAGAGATCTAATTCATATTTATATTCTAAACACTGATCGCATTTTGACATGAATTTTGTCTCTTGAGTGATATAACTCACTATTTTTGTCTCTCCATGTCAGGATGTACACTTCCTTTCTTCTTCGCATATCAATTACATTTAAAAATGTAATAATTAGCTTACATACTGTTTGTATCATGGACACTACTGCGTTTTGTCTTCCCGTGTTAGGTGAGACAAAAGAAATAATCAACTCTTACCTTTTATATTTGAATTTTCTGAAGTCGAGATGTGATTTTTTTTCATATCCTATGTGGATTTTTAGGTATACGACAACAAAGTTATTGTTTGCTGTAGTTTCNAAAATGTAATAATTAGCTTACATACTGTTTGTATCATGGACACTACTGCGTTTTGTCTTCCCGTGTTAGGTGAGACAAAAGAAATAATCAACTCTTACCTTTTATATTTGAATTTTCTGAAGTCGAGATGTGATTTTTTTTCATATCCTATGTGGATTTTTAGGTATACGACAACAAAGTTATTGTTTGCTGTAGTTTCGTATTGCTTAACGAGCTAGCGCAAATACGAATTGAAAACTTGAAATACGTGATGAAGCTACTTAATTATAATATAATTAGAACTTATATACACACAAAAACTATAATAATAAGTATTGCATTTGAATAATTCGAGATTTTATAACATCTGATAATTAATTGGCACGCGTATATATAGCGTTGGACAGTTTTAGATATAATAAATCAAAGAAAACATCGAACAAACATGAGTTTCGTTTTTCAACGTCTGAATATACGAGACGGAGAAAACATAGACTTATAAATAGTATTGCTATTAATGGTTCCTCTTAGATTTAGACACGATATGTAAGAAAACAAAATACATAGATGTGCTCAAAAACAAAACAAGGATGATAGTCCGTTGAATGCGGTGCCTACCAAGTACCAACATATAACAATATAATGATCCTTATTTGAATTTTTATTGTACTCATATAAACATCGTACTCATGCAGTCATGCATCCAAACAAAATGTGACAGGCTGGGTTTGCTACCTGTGAGCTTTTCTCTTATAGACGAAGACGATTCAAACACTTGTATATGAAGT
>CAKOAT010113599.1:122320-136025 GCA_932364175.1 Eruca vesicaria subsp. sativa
GATGATAGTCCGTTGAATGCGGTGCCTACCAAGTACCAACATATAACAATATAATGATCCTTATTTGAATTTTTATTGTACTCATATAAACATCGTACTCATGCAGTCATGCATCCAAACAAAATGTGACAGGCTGGGTTTGCTACCTGTGAGCTTTTCTCTTATAGACGAAGACGATTCAAACACTTGTATATGAAGTGACCTTGGCTTGATGATAAATTTACCACTAAGTTCTTTATAATTTTATACTTGCCTTTATATTTTGCTTCTAATTATCATATCGAATGCAAAGCACTATGAGGACTTCTAATTAACTTGGTACGTTAAGCAGATGTTGATAACTAACTTTAGTTGTAATTTTAACTAGGGGTTTATGTATGAATTCAAAAACTTGAATGTTTTCTAACTACATGTCATCATGCACACATAGAACTGACTGCACTAACTAAGAGTTATCATGGACACATTACTTTCAAGAAGTCTCACTCTCACTCAAAACTACAATGATTTCATTCTCTCGATCGACACACACGCACATAAATATTATTACATATTAACTGTATATCATTCAGACATTCAACACTACCCACAAGTAATAGATTACAAAGAAAATAAAGAAACGAGATATCTTAAAGGAGCCCTAAAGCGCCTTTTGCTTTATTCGCTTGCTTTATGTCTTTCTTGTTTCTGTAAACTCACATGTTATACTTTAGAGTAGAGTTGAGGTGTTGGTCCATTTACAATTTGATGTGATCAAATCAAGAAAATAGCAAAACACTATCTCAAGAGAAGTTCACATGTTTTTGAAAAATTTGAACTTATATTTGATTAATCGTGTAAAACAAAATGCTCACATGTTACTTCTATTGACTTGCCTCCATCATCTGCTTTGTCCCATTGGATGTACTCTTTGCCCATGCCTCTTGGATGCCTTTTATATTTTTAAAAAATTACAAATATATAATATAACTTACTGTTTTATTCATGTAACAATTATTTGCAGCAAATATAGTAATTCAGTGGAATAATGTCAAAAAAATATCCCATTTATCTTTGTTCCCTATTCCCCTTGTGAACATATAAGCTAGTTATCAGGTTATTGTACATACCATGGCTAAGGATATGGATATCTAATCCAAATGATCTGAAAATCAAGTACAACTATAATCTAGTTTGAAATGAAGAAAAAAAAACAAAATGATTAAAGAAACTTATACTAAACAAACGTGTATAAATTTTCATACAGCATAAAACAAGTGAGTTTTTTTTTAATAGTGGAATGAACCATATATGAATACACTTATTATTTCAGAGCTATAACTCTAATGGATATATGAAAGTTAAAACAATGATATGCAAAGTACGATATCATAGCTGGTGCACTGAAAAAAGAAACAACTTTTCTTACCATTAAATCTCAGTGAGAATTGGTATCATTTTCAACTTTGAAAATAACAAAAAAAAGCTAGATTCGCCTAACTATTACTGTACTATTCTGAAAAGTCTTTAGAAAAGAATCTTTTTACTTAGAAAAATAAAATGTTTTGACTCTTCAAAAACCAAAAAAAAAGAGAGTCATTATCTTCTTCATCACTCACACACACTCTCTCTTCTCTTCAACCAAACATGGCCTCTCTTCTCTCACTCTCCCTCATCTTCCTCTTCCTTTCACCTTCACTATCTTCCCCATCAGAGCTCGACATTCTCCTCGACATCAAATCCTCTCTAGACCCACAAAACCGCTTCCTCACTTCATGGACTCCAAACACAGACCCTTGCTCCCCTGGCTCATTCGACGGTGTAGCTTGCGATGGAAACCACCGCGTAGCTAACATATCTCTCCAAGGAATGGGTCTAACCGGAACCATCCCTCCTTCCATCGGTCTTCTCACTAGCTTAACCGGTTTATACCTTCATTTCAACTCCTTAACCGGTCAGATTCCTAAAGATATCTCAAATCTACCTCTCCTCGCTGATTTATACCTCAACGTCAACAATCTCTCCGGTGAAATCCCTTCTCAAATCGGAGACTTAGACAATCTTCAAGGTTAGTCTTGTTTATGCATGCGTTCATACTTCATTTATTACAGCAAACAAGATCTTAAGTGGGTCCGGTTTAGCTTTTTATTACATTAGCTTAAAAGAGTTTATGTTTTTTTGCTTTCTTTTTTTTTGCAGTTCTTCAGTTATGTTACAACAAGTTAAGTGGGAGTATACCGACACAGTTAGGTTCTCTCAAGAAGATTACTGTCTTGGCTTTACAGTATAACCAACTCTCCGGTGCTATACCGGCCAGTTTAGGCGATCTCGGTACGTTAACGAGGCTTGACTTAAGCTTCAACGACCTCTTTGGTCCGGTTCCGGTTAAACTCGCCGCTGCTCCTTTGCTTCAAGTTCTTGACATTCGTAACAACTCATTCTCCGGCGTCCTTCCCTCTGGTAAAATTCTTTAAATATGGTTTAACCGAACCAAAACCGGATCGAACCGGATATAATTTTTGTTTTTCTTTTGGTGTTTGTAAGGTTTGAAGAGGCTAACCAATGGGTTCCAGTATGCAAACAACCACGGTTTATGCGGAGATGGGTTCACAGATTTGAAACCTTGTACCGGTTCTAACGACCCGAACCTAAACCGTCCAGACCCAACAAACCCGAAGACTTTCAGAACAACAGATGATGTTAAACCGGAATCTGCAGACTTACAAAGAAGTAACTGCAGTAACAAAAATGGCGGGTGTTCATCAAAAGCCTCAAAGTCATCATCTCTAGGAATCGTCATGGGACTAATAGGATCAATACTCGCAGTTGCGATCTTCGGTGGCTCAACTTTCACTTGGTACAGACGAAGGAAACAGAAGATAGGAAGCAGTCTTGATACTATGGACAGTAGGGTAAGCACTGAGTACAACTTCAAAGAACCTTCTAGAAGAAAAAGCTCTTCTCCGTTGATCAGCTTAGAGTACTCCAGAGGTTGGGATCCGCTAGGTAGAGGACAGAACGGTAACAACAACAGTGCATTGTCTCAAGAAGTCTTTGACAGCTTTATGTTTAACCTTGAGGAGATTGAGAGAGCTACTCAGAGCTTCTCCGAAGTTAATCTGTTGGGGAAGAGTAACGTCTCTTCTGTTTATAAAGGTATCCTTAGAGATGGCTCTGTTGCAGCCATCAAATGTATAGCGAAATCTAGCTGTAAATCAGATGAATCTGAGTTTCTCAGGGGTTTGAAGATGTTGACATTGCTGAAGCATGAGAATTTAGTGAGGCTGAGAGGCTTTTGCTGCTCTAAAGGGAGAGGAGAGTGTTTCCTTATCTACGAGTTTGTCTCCAACGGCAATCTCTTGCAGTATCTTGATGTCAAGGAAGAGAGTGGAGATGTTCTTGAATGGACTACTCGAGTTACCATCATAAATGGAATCGCTAGAGGTTAGTTCTTCCACAAACTAAACTCTGTTCTTGTACTAAAGTCTGATGTGTGTTTTTAATCTTCAGGCATTGTTTACTTGCATGGAGAAAATGGGAACAAGCCTGCAATAGTTCACCAGAATCTATCAGCAGAGAAGATCCTCATTGATCATTGGTATAATCCTTATCTTGCGGATTCTGGTCTCCACAAGCTTTTCACGGATGATATAGTCTTCTCGAAGCTCAAAGCAAGTGCTGCAATGGGATACTTAGCTCCAGAGTACATAACAACAGGAAGGTTCACTGACAAGAGCGACGTCTATGCCTTTGGTATGATTCTATTGCAGATACTCAGTGGTAAAAGCAAAATCAGCCATTTGATGATCGTACAAGCTGTAGAGTTTGGACGACTGAATGAAGATTTCATTGATCCAAATCTTAGAAAAAACTTCCCGGAGGCAGAAGCTGCTCAGCTCGCTAGACTTGGTCTTCTCTGCACTCATGAGTCTTCAAACCTGAGACCTTCCATGGAAGATGTTATGTACGAATTGAATAAACTCGCAGCGAGTCATTAGTTGCCTTTAAACAAGGAGATTGTTGCTTTTGATTGTCCTAGATTATCACCACTCCCCTGATGTTATCTTGGTTCATGATGTAACAATCTTATCTCTTTTGTAACTGTAGCTGATGTACTTAGGATGTAAAAACAAGTGTTTCTTCCAGACCAACCAACATGTGAATGAATATGTTGTGACATTGTCTTCATCTGTTTACTCCGTTTTGTTCTCCATTTGAATCGCAAGGAGTTGCAGAATAGATTTACATCCTTGAAAATATAATGTTTGCACAATCTTTTTATCTACAACGTGTTGGAAACTTCCATGTTATCTACAAAGAAACTCATGGACTCTTCCATCAAGCTCAATCCAACTACATCCAGGAAGTTTTTCTATCTTTTTTTCCTTCATCATTGTTCTAACTCTACGAACATCCTTCCACATTCCATTACTAGCATACATGTTGGAGAGAAGCACATATGAGCTCGGGTTGTAGCCAGCTTGCAAAATGAGGTGTTTCGCGACAAGCTCTCCCGTTTCAAACTCCTTATGGTGATTACAAGCAGTGAGAAACGTTCTCCAGATGACATCATTTGGCTCAATTGGCATTTCCTCTATTAAGTTTTTGGCTAGCTCTATACTTCCTGATCTTGCTAGTATGTCCACCATACATCCATAGTGTTGCAATCTTGGTTCTATCTTGTGTTTTCTCCTCATGAGCTCAAAGCAGAGAAGGCCTTCCTTCACCAAACCAGAGTGGCTGCAGGCATTTAGGACTCCAACAAAAGTGATATGGTCAGGTTTTATGGAGCGTCTTTCGATCTGCAAAAGCATGTCGAATGCAGATTCTCCAAGACCATGAACAGCTAGGCCACCAATCATGGCATTCCAGTGATCAATACTTTTACTTCCAATCCCCTCGAAAACCCTCATGGCGTGTTGTATGCTTCCGCATTTCGAGTACATATCAATGAGAGCAACTCCGAGTTTTCCACTTAAAGGAAACTGTTTCTCCACAATGTACAGATGCATATCAATGGCTTTGGATAACCTTCCAAGTTGAGCAATCGCTGAAAGAACTATCACCAAAGTCGTTTCATCTGGTGACAAGTGACTCTCCTTTTCCATGTGGTTAAACACTTCGAGAGCTTCCATGTGATACCTGTTTTGAACATAACCACTCATCATAGAGTTATACACCACAACATCTCTATGTGGCATTTGGTCAAACAGAGACTTAGCCTCATGAACCAAACCCAACTTCCCATACCCATCGATCATAATAGCCCAAGTAACCACATCCCTTCTTGGCATCACATCGAATAAACCTTTAGCATCCTCCATCCTCCCATGCTTTACATATCCATCAATCATCGAATTCCAAGAAATCAAGTCCTTCACAGGCATCTCATCAAACAGCTTCAACGCAACATTAACTCCATCTTCTCTCTGAGCAAACCCACCTATCATCGAGTTCCAAGTAATCAAATTCTTCTTCTCCCTCGGCATCAAATCAAACAACTCACCCGCGGATTCCACCAATCCACATTTAACATACCCATCAATCATCGAGTTATAAGAAACAGAGTCTCTCTGCGGCATTCTATCGAACACCTGGCGCGCAAACCCTAAACAACCACACTTTATATACAAACCAATCAAACAATTCTGCAGAAACAAATCCGCCCAAGCTCCACTCTTTATCACAAACCCATGAATCTGCGTCCCTTCCTTCACAAACCCTAACCTCGAACACGCTTTTAAAACAAGAGACAACGAGAATTTATCCACGGGGACACCGTTCTCGAGCATCAAACAGAGCAAAAACAGAGCTTTTATCGGATCCACTCCATGAGAGTGAGATTTGATAACTGCGTTCCATAGAAACGGATCTTTCACCTCCTCTACGGTGGAAACAGAGCGTACGTGATACTCGTGGAAGAGACAACGCGCGAATTGGGCGAGAAATGGGCGTCGAGAGGAGGCGAAGGCGAGAACGATCCTCGTCGTGAGATTGGGGTTTTTGATGAATCCGGTAGTGATTAGTCGAGAGTGGATTTTTTTTACGTCTTCTGAAGTTTTGCAGCTTCCGAGGAGGTGGATGGTTGGTGAAATCGAACTCCATGGATGATGCTGACAATGCGCGAAGACAAGCATTTCTGTTTGGAGATAACAGGATTGGGTTTATGTTCGTTTTAACGGTTATGTTTTAGTCTGTGTGGAAATAAGGAAACGACGTCGTGTCATATTGGCTCTCAAATTAAGGCCCAACTATAAACTAAATGAGAGTTTCGAGTTTAGAGAACATAAGTAAAAATAAAAATCATTCGTGTTACAAAAAAAAAAACAATCATTCAAACCTAACCATGACTAATCTAGTAAGAGCGTTTTCAATATGTCTATATTTTTTTATAAGATAAAGATTTCTATCATAGAAAAAATTATTATAAAAGTGGATTTATTCCAATGTAATTTTCAATAACATAGTTTTTCTATTTATAGAAAAAGTATAGAGATATTATATTTTAGTTTCCAAATATATAGAGATGAAAAATAATAACTTTTTATATTTTTTTCTAAAGTAGAAAAATTTTATTATAGAAAAGTGCATTTGAACACACAATCTGTTACTATTATATATTTTAAAAGAAAATATAGATAACAAATCTCAAAATTTTGAGATTAACTAGCCAAGAATAACCAGACCAATACTTGATGTGGTATTGATATATGACTCTATCCCTCAGGTTAATGTTTTTGATGAACACTTCAAAACATTGAGCCCTACAATCTCTCATAATCATACTCACCCGATCACGTTTACACGAATGTAAAATTATTGTTACTACAGCTTCATACACAGTGACACACGGACATAAAAGACCAGTACATGTCTCTCTATATGTAACATTTCTTATGGTTTCACTCAATGTTGATGCGGACAACTTTCTTATCTCCACGTGCTGAACGGCTTGAACCGGTCTGAAACTGGTCTGATCGGATACGAGTTTGGTCAAGAGATGGAAGAAGCCATCCTCCAAAACTATGATCAGAGCCTGTGACATTATACATATGTAACATAGATCGGAACTGAGATTCTGAATCTGTGAGAGGAGATAGTTCAGAAACAAAGAGTTTTACTAACCAGTGGATTCATGATTGGCAAGAGATGAATTGCCTTTCCATGCTTCTTCAAAGCCACTTAGTTCGTCTAAATAAACAAAGAATTCTCTCTTAGATTCTTCCCATTTTCATTCAAGGAGTACAACTTATGATAAGAATGTGCAGATACTTTACACTAACCTTCATCGAGGTTGTGAAGAGTCTGTGTAGACTCCACACCACCACTTGAGTTAAGCTTCCTAGTAACCGAATGTCCCTGAAATTTAACACAAAAGCAACAGAGTCAAGACTCAGACAAATCAAGAAGCAATTAAGTAAAAGCATCAAAAATCAACTTACCTTATCATTGATTCCTCTGGAGATCCTATGAGTGGCTTCACCTGTAGTCTTATCCGCCTCTTTGCTTTCCTCAACTACCACCTAGAAACAGAATCGAGTTAGTACTCAGAGAGTTTCCATAAATGGAAAGGATGGAAAAAAGAGAGACAAACATACTCCATCACTGCCTGCTTTTCTGGTTCTACTAGATGTATAGTAAGCACCATCTATGCCACCATATGTAACTTTAGAGGTGTGATGCCTAAATGTTTTAGCTCGAGACTGCGCACATTCTCTAACATTGAAGTTACTCCTTTGATTCACATTCTGAATCTTCCTTTCAGCTACAACCACCAAACAAAAAATCAGACAAATACATAAAGTTTATACTGGATAGAATCAGTAAACTAAGCTTTTAAGTACCATCAGAATCATCTTCAGGGTGCTCAACAGATGGCTGATTCTCTGAACTAGTATGTTCTTCATCACTTACAAAACCTTTTGCTTCATCTTCTTCTACTTCTTCATCAGATGGTAATTCTTCAATTGTTAACCCTCTCCCACCACCATTGTTGTTATTACTAAAGGAAGCACCTGAACTAAAGGTGTTTGGTTCCAGCAAATCTTCAAATGGTCTAGTGAAGAAGGGATCATCAAAAGGATCTCTCCCTCCAAACAAGCTACCTCTAAACGATCCAAAATTTCCGAATCTACCACCAAATGAATCTCCCATTTTTCACAACTCTGCAATCTTTTCTCCGAATTTAGTAACATATCAGACGATCAAAGAGATCTTCAACAACCCCTAAGAGAAGAGACTATACATAAAACCTATTTTCCTAGCAGTATGATGCAATCAGGTCGTAAAGAACAATCAGCGAGAAGTCAAATGTGTTCCATATTAGACTCAAACCACAGATGTTTTAAGAGATCGTTCAAGAACAAGACATAATAGATTAGCGTACCTGCTAGAGAATCCGAGAAGAGACCAGAAACTCCACAGACAATTCCCTGATTCAAAAGACAGAATAACAGCAACTTTGTTTATTATATACACGCCACAATTCTGAAAAAGGGAACATAAGTTTGACACGTGTCATTTAGAACACAAGCTAGAAGCTTCGTCATCATTCTTCTACCTTAATCGGTTAATCCTTTTGAATTTTGAATTTGAGTTTTTCAAGCACAAAAGTCCAAAGTAATAAGCTAAAGAGGACAGCATCAACAAAAGGGATTTGACTAGTAAGAAAAATCAGTAAAGTTTGTTATTAACGTGAGACATGGCTCTACATTTATAACTAGAGATCATATGCTATCTACTCATGAAAGAAGAAGAACATCTAGTCGTATGACTTTGGCTTTTTAGTCTCAGCGTTCTTCAATGGCGTCTGAATAAACGGCAGAAGCAACTCTTTACATACATTTTCTCTTACAAAGTCATCCCTAAGGTATTGTTACAGTCTTGCTTGCAGGTTCTTTTCTTCAGAAATCTTGAGAATCAAAGTCCGGTTTTGACGGGTACTTGAGTCCCTGAAGTTCTGGCATTCGTCTTAAATCTTCTTCTGAGTATGCAGGAATCAACCAATACTTCTTATCCACACCAAATACCTATAAACATAAACTCCCAAATAAGAGATTACAACATGAGAAGAAAAAGAAACTTGATAAGGCTATAAAACAAGTTATCAAAAATGTACACTCACTTGTTCAAAGTTCTTCATTCGACCGAGGTCATATGGCCATTTCGGACTTGCTTTCTTCTCATATGCCTGTTCACAAAGTCAATACACAGAAGAAAGATTAACCATGTGATGCACCAAGCTAGGGATGGAAATGTAAAGAAGATACCTCTATAGTTGTGGTATTGCCAGCTACTAGCGAGATGTGCATGATCAAGAAACCCATAACGCTTAACGCAAAGGCCAGGTTCAAAACTGTGGTAACAAAGATGAAATATCGTGAGATGGATGGATATAAATGTAGCAAAGAAAATGAATCAAAGGTAATAAGAACGTACCAAATGCAAGAAAAGTAGTTGCAAGAGTGCTTGGGGTTCCAGGTATCTCTTCTTCACTAAAGAACGCTATGAAGTGTGGCATGAGAAGTAAAGTCACCAGAGTCGTTTCCAAAAAGGTGTAAAACTGCATTTGAACACAATGATAAATAGTTACTATCATGGATTAATCATAAGCCCCAACAAACTTTTTAATCTAGTAAGAAACATTAAAAGAAACCACTTTGGCATAGGGATCACACCAGAGTAGATGAAAGTAGACTTACCAAGAAGAGAAGAAAATACTTATAATTAAGCGCCCCAACACAGTTAACAACCCAAACACAATGATGGTCCATTTTCAACACACACCGACCACCTGAGTTAAACACACAATCAGCTCCCTCATCCAACAACAACTTCTTTAAAGAAAATGAGAGCACAAAATAGAGAATGTGACTGAGAGATCTTACAAACAGAGCAATGATGGCAGCGAGGAGGCTTATGCTGATTACATTTCCTACAGAACCGAGTTCTTTGGTTCGACGAATCAGGCTGCAACCCGCCAAACTCCAAACTATTCAACGGATCACACTCACCCTGTTGCTCTTCGTCTGAATCTGGCCTCCAATTAGTAGGCACAACACCAGGATCAGTAAACACAACAGAGAAGTAGCTCCACAAAAGCATCCCCAACTGCATCAACACAAAACAATTCAAAACCCAACACAGAAAACCGACAATGTAATCAAACAGTTGAGCAAAGTACGAATGTTTTGTCTGAAAATTTAACCAACAAAAAGAAACGAAAACAGAGGAAAATGGTGAAAAGGGTTTACCAAGAAATGAAAAAGGAGTATAACAACAAGAGCTGCAACAGAATCGAGCCCTCCATCTAATAACGCGGGACCGTAATTGGTCCAAACGACGGCGTAATAGGTCACACCAACGATGCCTAAGACCAGAAGGATCATGATCGATCCAAGTCCACGTAGAGCTGTGCAGAATTTGAATACGTTCCACGCCATTGTTGTGCCAGATCTATGCATAGTCAACAACCAATCACGATCGATGGAAGAAAATAAAAATTAATATTTTGCGATTTTTTGGATCGGTTTGAAACAGAGCAGAGAGGAAGAAGAAAAAAGGAAGAGACTTTGAATCCGACGAGGGAACGAATGTTAGTGATTCAAAGAGGTTTATGGAATGAATGCTAGTGAGAAATTCTAGATGCAGCAGGGACTCAACGAGGAAGACGAAGCCACCACCAACCCGAGCTAACAATATATCCATCAACGATTTAAGTTTAGTGTATAAAATAAAGTTAGGTACACGTAATCTAAGCAACAAGCCCGTCTAGCTCAGTTGGTAGAGCGCAAGGCTCTTAACCTTGTGGTCGTGGGTTCGAGCCCCACGGTGGGCGTTTATTTTAACATTTTTATTTTTTGATTAATTTTTATAAATTAAAATATAAGAAAGTAGAAAGAAACATACATTTTTTTTCAATCTTTCGTCAACAAGTAAGAACATCTTACAAACGGAAAATCACCAATAAAATAAATGATATTTTCAATTCATATACAAATTTTAAACCCAAAAGTCCCATAAGAAATTAAAGAAAGCCTCTCGCTTGGCAGCACTTGATAGCTCCAGCGAATATTTCATCGGCTCCAGACTTAAACTCGAACCCTTCACTCCTCAGCTTCTTCGACGACAGGCTCATCCTTTTCTCTACTCTATAACTCTTCAAACTTTACGTATCCACAACACAACACATAAATAAAATTAAATGCTTAAAATAAAGAAGGCGTAGAAAGAATAATATACTTACTCAACTGGAGGTAGCTGAAACTGAGGAAATTTCGTAGACAACAACTCAAAGACCTCATCGATCTTCATCTCCACCGACGAACATATATATCTACCTTTCGCTACTGGTCTTTCTAATAGATATATCATTGCTCTTGCAACGTCATTAATATGCACCATGTTGTAAGTGTCGAACAAATACTTCTCCTTGTAAGTTCCTTCAATAATTAATTTGATTTACTATAGTGAACAATGATTATCCCTCAAAAGATCAATACAAATTTTTAACCGTCTTTAACCACAACAAAATATTTTATCTAATGTAATTAATTAGGATCCTTTTTTCATATAAAAACCAAACATGATTCAAGATTTATCTTCCATATATATAATGTAAAATATTATTAGTGATGGACATAATTCACATCCAAAAACTAACTTAAGAGTGGAAGATTGACCATACACATATATTGCCCAAAGATAACATTATTAACTAATGTGGAACATTCTAATAACCCTTTTCGAAATGTGGATGGGAAACAGTCTATAGGAAAACAGTCAAGTCCAATATCTCAGAAATATCATAACAATGGGCCACTTTACAAACAACATAGGTAGGAAACTGTTACCATATTATATACCAGACCAAACTATATGCTCTGATACCATATTAGTGATGAGATTAACTCACAGTCAAAAGTTAACTCAAAAGTAGAGGATTAATGTATATATATTGCCCAAAGATCACATCACATCGTAATAAATACTAATATATGTATGTGGTTAAAAGTTATTAAGTTAATGAAAACGCATGTTAATTATAACCAAAGATTGGCAACCATGATTGAGATTACTATGTATGTGAATATATGAACCTTAATATGACGATATTTTAACCATTTGATGACAATTAAATTGGTTGATATTTAACAGACAAAAAGTATACGGTACTAATTTTAACAATTTTTAATATAAACTAACCTATATATATGACATTGTAACCAAAGTTGTAATATTTGTCGACCCTTTTCTCCAAAAACAAATATTTATTGAGCCTACTAGTTTTTTTTTTAGCTTAACAATTATGTAGAGATATAACAAAAATTTAGCTATAAGAATTTACGTACCAAAGATCATGGCTAGAGAGATGAAGACGGAGGAAGGCAACGACGGAGATATAAAAGGTCCAACGACGAGAGGAAGCACCACCGTCACAACCTCCAATCCATTATCCCCTCCGAACTCAAGCGCCGCCCTCTCCGCCGCCATTTTCGACACAACGTAAGCGCTACTCACTCTCTTCTCCTTCTGATTCCTAAACACCTCCACGTCGCTCCAAACGCTCTCGTCCACCTCTCCTCCGTTTCCTCCATCACCGCTTCCGACGCCGTAAAAGACGGTGACGGCGCTCGACGTGTAGAAAAAGCGTTTCACGGTTTTAGCATCTACACACGACTTTAGTATCCCCATGAGACCTTGCACGGTGCGTTTCGTGACGATCTCTTCGGTCTCGTTGCTGTTTGGGTCCATTGGATGCGCCACGTGGAACACGGCTTTGCATCCTTCGATCGCCGGTTTAAAACTCTCCGGTTCGTTGAGATCGGCGGTGAATATTTTGAGCCTCTCGGATGCAAATGGGAGTTCGGTTAGGTAGCTTATATCTTTTTTATTCCCTTCTGGATTAGGCGGTAGATAGTTATTAGTTATCATCATTTATATCTTTTGTTATTTAATTATTGAGCATATAATATATGGTTGACTTTATATATAGAAGATGCATGGAACATGATATAGCTATGGAAGTCCAAGATCCTACAAACTGACAGATAATTCCAGCTAAGTACAATAAATTTCTCACATCCTATTACAATTGTCATCCAAAAATCAACTTTAAATGTTATATCGACATATATAAACTATAGTTTATCTCACTTTTTGTATTTAAAAATTAAAACGGACTAATCAGCCCTAAAACGAACAGCATGAATTTAATTTGCATTTGGTAAAGTGATTGTATAAGAGAAACTAGTGAAGCTAATCAGAAATAAAGAAACCGATGGATTCGAACCTGGGTTGGTACGAACAGTAGCTCGAACGGAGTAGCCACGTTGTAAGAGACGCATGATGAGCCAAGAAGCAATGAAACCAGTCCCGCCCGTTACACAAACCAACCCCGTTCCGTCAAAGAAAGACGACGCCGTTTCATCCCCCAGCTTTCTCTCTCCTCCTCCGTTCTTGTCATCTTCTTCTTCTTCTCTCCCCATGTTCTTTCTCTCTCTCTCTCTTGTGGTGTGTGGGAACATCTCTAAAGGGTTCTTAAATAACGGAACCTACGTCATTTACTCTCTCACACCTATCCGCGTGACATGTTCCCCGTTTTGCCCTCTTCACTCTTTATTACAAATTTGTTTTATATATCCGTTACATCAATGCTAACATTTTACAGATCATCTATACTATTATGTGTATAATAATTCACATTCTATGTCCGTTTATTACAGAC
>CAKOAT010113710.1:7073-55627 GCA_932364175.1 Eruca vesicaria subsp. sativa
CGAGATCCTAAAGGCATGTCTCTTCGTCTATATCTAAACGCACACTCGATTTACTAAAAATCCTAAAACGAGCAAACGAACAAGGCGATCTACAAAGGGAACGGAATGCGAGACGACAACTCGCGGACCTCCCACAACGTCAACTCAAATCAGAAAATTCAAATAAAACCGATTATCCATTACGAAAATAAAAAGTTGCCGAAGCAACAGGGGATTCGAAGCCATAGAAGGCTAGTCCCAAACGAGTACAAAGGCCGCACTCGGCCAATACATAAAATCTAATTTTTTTTAAAAAAAGTCTCGTAAGAGACTACAACTTCAAACATTCTCCGCATACGGAGCCTCATCTTCATCCATCGCATTACCTTCATCCTCGATAGCAACCTCTGGGTCGTCACACTTATCCGCGTCAAGCTGAGGCACGTCTTCAGCCACGAGAATCGGATCGGAATCACTCCCCTCGACAGGAATAGACCTTTCCGTCACACGGGCAGCTGATTCCTCAAAACTCTTCATCTTGCGCTGAAGTCTGCGCAGTTCCGAAGCCTTGGACTTCTTCTCATCCTTCGCTCCGATCAGTGAAATCGCGGTCCTTCCAAGGTCACGATCCAGGTCGCTAATCCGAGCTTCGAGTCGAGACACTTCCGCAGAATGCACTTCTTCTATCGATTTCAGTTTCCCTTCGAGCTAAGCCGACCTCGCCTGCGACTCGGCTAACTCTTTGGCTAAATGCTCAACTTCGGACCCACACTCTTTGATCATCCCATCGATCAATGAAACAAACTAAAAAAAAAACCAAGAAAGACGATCAGCTGCGAACATAATCTTTAAAAACGTATGATTGCAAACCCGTACCTTGGTGCGTTGCTGCGACATCGACATCATACTCGGTGTCTTGCTAGACGAAGCCCCGGTCTCGGAACCCTTCACGGCTCTCTTTCTTGCAGGAGCATCTGGGTTCGGACGAGTTCTCTTGCGGCCTTTCGCTGAAGCAGGCAGCGTCGCACTAAGCGCCAGAAGTCCCAAGACAATCACCCTCTTGACCAGAGCAGGAGGTCCCAGAATCGTAACTGGATCAACCGCAGTGGGAGCTGCAACCGTTTCAACTGCGGCAGGAGTTGTAACTGATTCAACGGCGGTAGGAGCCACGACCGGTTTGATCACAGCTGGAGACACGACTGATTCTGTCATGGTGGGGGCTACGGCTGGTCCGATCTCAGCAGAAACAGTGACGTTTTCGGCTACAAGGAGAGGCGCACTCGACGGTTCAGTGGCAATACCCGCCGAGGAGCCCACTACCGCATCCGCCGTTTCGTCCAAAATGGCCTTGACTTCTCTTGCAAGGACGGACGAATCCACTGGGGGTACGTCGCTCGACACGGCATCTTCCTCAACATCGCTACGATCCATCTCATCTTGAAACAAGAGAAACTCGGAAAGCCGAGCATCCTGCGGATATACCGGAGAATTGTCACTGGATGGGACCTCACGGTTTTGCTGATCACCTTGGGAAAAAGACATCTTAAGAATTTTTCTAGAGAGAAATTGGAGAGAAACGTGAAAGATGGAAGATATGAGAAGTAATGATCCAATACTTATAGAGAAAGAAGAGCTCTCCCTCGTAATAAGACGAATCTCAGCCGTAGATTCCGATTAAAACCTAACTTCATCCGACCGCAAAATTTCCTCAAGAAATTGCGGACTGGGGGGCTAACTGTTGGTGTCGAAAACCGTACTCTCGAAATCAACGTCTGCGATAGCTTCTGTAAAAGGGAGATCATTACTTTCCGCAAAAGTGATTTTNTAACTTCATCCGACCGCAAAATTTCCTCAAGAAATTGCGGACTGGGGGGCTAACTGTTGGTGTCGAAAACCGTACTCTCGAAATCAACGTCTGCGATAGCTTCTGTAAAAGGGAGATCATTACTTTCCGCAAAAGTGATTTTATAAAACTCAGAATCGTTTTATAAAACTCGAGAATCGTTTTATAAAACTCGAGAATCATTTTATAAAAATCGAGAATCGTTTTATAAAACTCGAGAATCGTTTTATAAAACTCGAGAATCGTTTTATAAAACTCGAGAATCGTTTTATAATACTCGAGAATCGTTTTATAAAACTCGAAGAATCGTTTTATAAAACTCGAAGAATCGTTTTATAAAATTCGAGAAATGTTTTATAAAACTCGAAGAATCGTTTTACGAAACCGCAAAAAACCGGAACAGCCGTAAAACGCGAACTAGTCATTACTAGTTCGCCCATGAGCGAACTAAGCCGGCCCGGTTTAGTTCGCCGATGGGCGAACTAGAAGACACTCCACTAGTTCGCCCATCGGCGAACTAAGCCGGCCCGGCTTAGTTCGCCGATGGGCGAACTAAGGACACTCCACTAGTTCGCCCATCGGCGAACTAAGCCGGCCCGGGCTTAGTTCGCCGATGGGCGAACTAGGGACACTCCACTAGTTCGCCCATCGGCGAACTAAGCCGGGCGGCTTAGTTCGCCGATGGGCGAACTAAGGACACTCAACTAGTTCGCCGATGGGCGAACTAAAAATCTCTCCACTAGTTCGCCGATGGGCGAACTAAAAACTTCTCAGATGTCCCGCGCCTCGATTTCCCGCATCCCCGATTCAAAACCTACGTCTTTCGACACGATCGCATTCTAAACTACGGCTAAAACATCTCCCGTTCCATCTCGATCCGACTTACCGTTCGAGTTTTACGATAAAAACCGTAAAACTTCGCTTTCTCGGAAAGAACTCGAGGAAATCGTATAAAACAGCAACAGTTAAACAAAACACCAAAAATTTCCTAAACTATACGATTTATTCGAGATTTCTCGTTAAAATCATAAAAACGCGTTTTTTAATAAAAAACACCGAGTAAGTCGTAAAAAACGTGTTCTTAATAAAAAGTCGAGTAAATCGTAAAACCTTGCGATTAACTCGAGTGATTTACTAAAAACGACGTGAGATCAGGAAACGATCCCGTAAAAAGTCGGAAAATGGTTTTTTATCGCAAAACGGCCCGGAAGGACCTAAAACGCGATAAAAACCCATCTCGCGATTTCAATGGAATCTAACCCGCAGATTTGATAACGTTTTGACGGTTTATTCGCAGAAGGAAAATAAAGCCAAGTTTGAAGATAAATAGAAGATTTCCGCGGAAGAAAAGGAAGGATCGAGAAAAATGGAAGATTCCCGAAATACTCAAATCCGGCAAAATGGAAAGATCGAACCGTCAAGGTAAGGAGTATATAAACCAGAGGCGTAGGACAGAAGAGGGGGACGAGAAACAGACCTAAAAAGACGGCTGTTAGCTTAGGATTTTAGGACTTAGCGTTTAGACTAGCAATTCAGATCCTTAGAACGTTTCGACGTCTAAGTTCTTCAATTCTTCTTGTAACAGTTGTCGATTCTAATTCAATAAAAGCTCTCATTCAAGTTCTTACTCTTTATTCTTCATTGTTCATCCATATTCCTTTAAATTCGTTTGTTTTAGTGATTTTCGCAGAGATCCAGGACCTNCGACGTCTAAGTTCTTCAATTCTTCTTGTAACAGTTGTCGATTCTAATTCAATAAAAGCTCTCATTCAAGTTCTTACTCTTTATTCTTCATTGTTCATCCATATTCCTTTAAATTCGTTTGTTTTAGTGATTTTCGCAGAGATCCAGGACCTCGGGAAAATTAGGGTTTCATCCTAAGTTTCCATATTTGACGGAAAATTGACAGTGTGGATTTCGGTTCCCACAATGACCGACTGAAGCCCAGAAGATACAACAAAATTACCAAAATATCCTTGAAGCCTTGAAACCCTATTTATGTTATTTCTAAGCCATTGTTGACGGCTAAAACGCTATCTAAGTTTTTCTAAGTTCTTTTCTATTGTGAGGAGAGAAGGGAGGAACTCCTATCAGAGTCCTCCTGGAACTCCATTGGTTTTGGTTTTATATTATTTATGTTCTTCATCTATTCATCTATGATTTCTGTGACAATCTTCATGTCTAAATAGATCCACCTGTTGGATTTAGGGTTCAGATAGGTTGTGGGATTAGCCCCAACTATATATTGCTAAGTTATGATATTCATTATCATGATGAACCCTAATGCTTGATTCTAGAGTCATGAACTAGAACCATGAACATGATGGCATTAATTCATTAATCATCATTTTGATATCATCCTGTATAAGCTAAGATCCTCTAGGGATAAGCGAGAGCTAGTCTATGATTTGGGCACTATTTCAAATCGATCTGAAGCTATATCGGTCAATACTCCTATAGAGTAATCGATCGACGACAAGTATATATCGATCGATATCGCTGTCAAAACATCGATCGATATTGTCGGCTTCAGATTCATGGACGAGTCTAGACTGCGAAAGCTGATAGATTCATCTAAGAGTTGAAGCTCTTTAATATCATGCATACAACTTGTTAGGCATCTATAACATTGTAATCCTGATTATCTGAATAGAAATCCTAGATCTAGCAACCATCCTTCCATCAAACAAATCCTTGCCAAGCTGAACAATTACCTTGTTCATCTTGTTTACTGTTTTCTAGTTTACTATATTTATTTACTGCATTATTACCTATTAGCCTAGCTTAATCACATAACTATTAGATCTATTAGGTTCCCTAGCTCTCTGTGGATTCGAACCTTAAGTACTACAATTCAACCTATTTTGATGAGAGTAATTCACTCCTTAGGATAGTTTGAGTGATATCAAAATTGGCGCCGTTGCCATAGAGCTTTGATCCCATTAGATCTTGTTTAGTTAGATTTAGTCTAGGTTTTGTTACTGTTCTAAAAAACTAATAAATTTTTTCATCTTTTTCAGGTACATACATCTCACAAGTACCAGGAACAATGAAGAGAGGATTTCTAGTTGCTTCAAGTAAGGAGCCTGCTGGTTCACAGAAGATCCGTAAGTCTACGAGGGGTGTATCGATCAACACCCTCCAAGCAGAATCGATCGACAGCCTACACCAGACATCGATCGATAAGGCACACTATCAATCGATCGATAAGCTACAAGCAGCAGTGATCGATAGAGACAACCAACCTACAAGCAACACTGTTCACCCGAACACTGTTCATCAGCTACTGTTCATTGTGCTACTATTCACACCGGTACTATTCATCCCGCTATTGTTCATCCGATATCAATCGACAGCATTCATCCGATGTCGATCGATACTGTTCACCTGATTACTGTTCACCCGAACACTATTCATCGAGGTACTGTTCACCCGATGTCGATCGACACTGTTCACCACAAGTCGATTCGCACTCATAGTCGAAAATCGATCGACAAAGCCTCGCTGGGAGCAGGTAAGTTTTCTGTTAACACATATGTTAATCAGGAAGTAGGTAAGTTTTCTGTTAACACATCTGTTAAAATAAGCAATGCAATTAGCCAAAATAAAAATAAACACGGGACCAAAATCCCTGTTACAATCCATTCGACCTTGAATAAAGGTGAAGAAATAAAATTGCCTTTGCAAAACTACAAAACCCATGTTCCCCTGAAATCGATCGACACGGCTCACAACGCGTCGACCGGTACTGCCAACCCGAAATTGATCAACACGGTACATCCCGTGTTGACTGATACTGTTATCCCGAAATCAATCGACACAACTAATCGTGCGTCGACTGATACTGCGTACGCGAAATCGATCGACACAGCTAATCACGCGTCGACCGATACTGCGTACGCGAAATCAATCGACACTGCCCATCCTGTGTCGACCGAGATTGTTCTTCCAAGATCAACCAACACTGTTTGCGGAAGGGAATAAAATTTTGACTCCAAGCTGAAACTTAAGTACATCAAGTACATCCCTATTATAAGTCAGCGTCTCTTTCATGGTTATTATGATGAGCAACCTATAGTTCATATTGATATGTTTGAAGAACTAATCTGGTCTATCTTTAATGACGTCCCTGAAGACTACCACTTCTGCAAACTCTTTCAATTCACTCTTGCTAGAGAAGCAAGACTTTGGTTCAAAGAGTTGCTACCGGAGTCCCTCAAAACATGGATTGATATCATGGAAGCCTTCTTCAACAAATTTCTCTATGACACTCCAGAAAATCTAAAGATGGAGTCAACGATGAGATATGCGGTGGAGGATGATGAACAAGAAAACAATACTGGTGATATGACGTCTACATCGGTTGACACCATAACTTCTACATTGACCGATGCCATGATCTTTCTATCGAACGATATCGTTCACCCGTCATCGGTCGATACCATGATTTCATCATCGCTCGACACTGTTCACCGAGACACTGTTCATCATGGTAATGTTCATCCGACGACCGACACCACTTGTGTGGAGGCAGCAAAGGTTGACGAGCTTGTACTTAAGATCGATAAGAAGGGTATCTGCAAGACAAAGAAGGTCGTCCTTGCAACATTAAAGGACAATTGATTAATGGAGAAGAAGCAATAATTCCTGATGTGATTTCTTTTCCAGAAATGGATACCTTTGATCTAAGTAGCGAGTAGTATGATTGGGGAAGCGAGGACCCTTTCCAAGGTCTTCCTTATGAGGACCCCATGGATCTTATCAAGAGACTTGAGGAGGTAGCCTCAGCAACCAAACATAAATTAATATCCGCAGACCACATTCTCTGCAAGATCTTCCCCTATTCACTATCCGTAGATGCGTTTAGCTGGTTCAGTAAGCTGCAGCCAAAATCTCTAACCTGCTGAGAGGACATCGAAAGCGCCTTCCTAGGTAAAATTTTCAGCAGAGCTGCCGCAAATCTTGAGATTGAGATGAGATCTATGCTAGAATATATGGTGGAGGTTGATGAGCACCATGGATCTAGAGAGCTGAGCAGCATAGAAGAAGTCGATATTAGTAACATAAGCTCATCATCGATCGATACCCTTACCACAACATCGATCGTCACCCCAACCTCGTCGTCGATCGACCCCAGTTCCTCAAAGATGATCGACACAGACTTTTGTCATCGATCGATACCATTTGAAATCCCTGAAAATTTGAGTTGTCTACATGACATTGCAAGCTCGACACAGGAGAGCATCGATGAATCACGCTGTGATCTTACCTCAGATATCGACAAAGTCACTCTGAAAGACTCTTTAGAGCTGGAGGAATGGCTTGAGGATATGGATCAGAACTTGAAGCATAAGCCTGATAACAATCAGCACACTTCGGAAAAATGTCTGGAAATTTCACCAAACGCTGACGACATTGATTGACATAAACCTGATGTGATCGATCGACACCCACCCTACGATATCGATCGACAATTGCCGTTTAACATTGATCTACATTCACCCGACTGCATCGTTCGATACCTACCCGATTGTATCGATCGACACTCATGTTTGGATGGAGGAAAACAATACATGTCTGGAGCCTCACACCTTGCTGTCCCCGAACATCTAAGACCACCTATATGTGCAAAATAAGCTGTTGGGTTTCACAAAAGAGTGAAAAGGATGATTGATCATGTTAAGATTATGGTTCCAAATGCGGTGTTTGAAGCTGAATCTCCTATTCCACCAGATAAAGGTCCACAACTGAGTTCTTACATAGAGGTATTGAATGATCATCCGCACGTAGAAACTTCACATCGAGGGTTGAGATTTAAAATCTTTTGAGTCCCTGCTGTTTTCAAACCTCTTTCAGAGAGACTGTCTGTCTGTTTTGCTTGAGGACAAGCAAAAGGGTAAGTCTGGGGAGTTGAACGACCATGGATTTTTACCCATTTTTAGCCATGGTCTATTTTTGTTTTCATATATATTTACTATAATATAGAGTCTATTTAGAGTATTTACAGGTTCAGGTACGATATGGAGTAAAGTTGTGATTTTGGTGTCTTTTGGAGCCTTCAAGTGCAGAACTGCGCAGATGCGTCAGATGTTTAGATTTTGATGGAGACCTTCCCATTGTGCGATTTATATGATATCTGGACACAAGATAGAGCTTTGATTTAGCTTTCCAATGCCACCGGTTTGAGGTCAATCCAATGGTTAGATCAGAAGTTATGCCCATTTTACTAAAGAGTGGTCAGTATGCCTCGCGAGAGAAAGCTGCCGAGAAGATATGTGCATGTCGATCGATGGGAGACACTTCACATCGATCGATATGAATGCCATAACGTGGGCTGACTATATTTCATGACCGACTGAATCCCAGAAGATACAACAAAGTTACCAAAATACCCTTGACGACTTGAAACCCTATTTATGTTATTTCTAAGCCATTGTTGACGGCTAAAACGCTATCTAAGTTTTTCTAAGTTCATCCTGTATAAGCTAAGATCCTCTAGGGATAAGCGAGAGCCAGTCTATGATCTTGGTGGGCACTATTTCAAATCGATCTGAAGCTATATCGATTGATACTCCTATAGAGTAATCGATCGACGACAAGTATATATCGAGTGATATCGCTGTCAAAACATCGATCGATATTGTCGGCATTAGATTCATGGACGAGTCTAGACTGTGAAAGCTGATAGATTCATCTAAGAGTTGAAGCTCTTTAATATCATGCATACAACTTGTTAGGCATCTATAGCATTATAATCCTGATCACCTTAACAGAAACCCTAGATCTAGCAACCATCCTTCCATCAAACAAATCCTTGCCAAGCTGAACAATTACCTTGTTCATCTTGTTTACTGTTTTCTAGTTTACTATATTTATTTACTGCATTATTACCTATTAGCCTAGCTTAATCACATAACTATTAGATATATTAGGTTCCCTAGCTCTCTGTGGATTCAATCTCTAAGTACTACAATTGAACCTCTTTTGATGAGAGTAATTCACTCCTTAGGGTAATTTGAGTGATATCATGAAGCCACAAGAAGTTTCATGGCTACTTGGTTCAGCATCAACAGAGAAGTTGTGGATACTTGTTTTCCAACAAGTAGCTCCTTTTCCACACAATAGCTCATCCAACGCCAACAGTCAAGCTATATGACTATAACAAAGCGCTGAGTGGGAGGCAACCCAATATTAGGTAACTTTTATTTTAGTTTTCTTTCCATTTATTGATTCTTTTCGTTTTAAATTTTTGCAGGTTTTAAAAAAAAAACAACAGATCCAAGGAGAAACGAATTACCATCTCGTCGACCGACGCATGAAAGTCGAGATCAATCGACATACATCCACCTGCGACGATCGATGTACCCTCAACCACATCGATCTAATATTTAGTCCGGTCAGGTTAATTATTCTTCCTTGTTACATTGAGTATTTATGATTTCTTTTCTTTCCCCATAACTCCGATTTTCTTTACACTGGGAGAGTGTAATTTAAGTCTTGGGGGGGGGGGGAGGTTTACTGATGTCTTATATTCTTTGAGTCTTATAAATATTTGTTTTCAAAAATATTTTTATTAAGCTCAAGAAAATGGATAAATGATCGTAATTGATTTATACTTGTTGTCTAACCACTTTTTTGCACCATTCTAGATTTTATGATTACAGATAGTGCTAAAGATGCTAAATTGGATCAACCAATCAGCTATTCATACTTGCTTAGATTGTTTGAAGGAACCAAAACTAGCTCCAACACTAAACCTCACACAACTGCTTGTCTTGGGGTTGGTATACATGGGATCGGATTCTTCAAACAATTCTGGAAGGTAAAACCTTGTGTAGATTTATCACCTTTTCTCTCTCTATTTTCGACCCTAGATAGTCCAGTAGATTTTTATTCAGAAATTTTTTTTTTGAAAATAGTACTAAGTTTATTAGGTTTTTAGTTAGGAGGAATCAGAAAGGGACTTGGTGGCTACAACCATTAAGGCTTGCTTCAATAATGATTCCAATAAAGAATTCAAATTGTACTTGGTGGAAAAAACCATTGAGGCTCACTTCATATGAATTCTTGGTTATAGGTCAAAAAGAAGTGATCAAGACTTGGTGGCAAAAACCATTAAGGCTTGTTTCATGGAAGCCTGTCTAATCTTGATCAATAATCTTGCCTTAAAAGCAGGTTTTGACTCAAGAGAGAACTTAGAAAAGAGAAAAGCTATGAACTAATTTTTACCTCCAGATCCAGATATTTGTTTGAGGTTCCTTGCATCCTGTGATCGATCACTAAAGGAAATGTGAGTATTAATAGCATCGAAGTATAGCGTTTTGTACATGTATGCTATTATATATCAACACTAGCCTTTGTATAGCGTTTGCTATTCTGAAACGCTATATTAGTTCTCGCGGGAAAATAAAAATTTTAGCCGCGTAAATGTTTTAGTGTAGGTGCCTTAGCATTGCAAAACTAAAAAGAAACGTCATTGTCAATGAATAATCTAAAATTTTAATATATAATTTTATTTTATTTTTAACTTCTCTATAAACTTTCTCACTTCTCCAAAATCAAAGCTTTCCAAACAAAACTCTTCTCCATTGTTTCTCCGAGAAATTGAAGCTTGAAAAGGTATGTTATCTTCAATCGAAGCTTCTTTGTTCTTTCTCATCAATCTCGGTTCTTCATTATCATCACAGGAGTTGAAAACGATTTTGATTTTGGGGTTCGATTCTTGGTTTGTGTGAACATGCATGTGATATCTTGTGATTTTGCGTTTCGATTAAGACTATTTTGGGTCTGGATTCTTAGATTGTTTGAATATGCATGTGGAAGTTTGTGATTTTGGGTTTCGATTTAGAGTCTTTTGGGTTTCAATCTAATGTATTTTGTTTGGATCTTCTCAAAAATGCCGCCGAAGACAAGAGGAGGAGGACAAGTCGGTTATCGTCGTAGTAGACGTAATCAAGGTTTGGAGGTAGACAAGACAATGGCTTTCCCTAAGATGACAGTGGCTTCCCCAAAAAAGGATGTGGCTTCCTCAAACAAACTAAAGGTGAATAAGAAGACAATAGCAAAGAAAGTGGCTTCCCCCAAAAAAAAACAGTGGCTGTAACTAAGAGAAAAAGGGGGTAGAAAGAAGAAACTGACTGCTAAAGAAGTAACATCAGAAGATGATGAGGTAGAAGATGTAACTACGGATTTTAATGAAGTAGAAGATGTAACTCCGCAAGATGATGAGGTAGAAGATTTAACCCCGGCAGATGACGCTGTGGAAGAAGATAAGGGTAATGACAATGAGGCTGGTGAGGCTGAAGATGAAAACGAGGATGAAGAATAAGATACCAATATGGAACAGAAGGAGGATGAAGAAGAATATATAATATGGAACAGAAGGAGGATGAAGAAGAAGATGCCAATATGAAAGAAGAAGGTGAACACGTAGAAAACACATCGTCTAAATATGACAAAGAAGATATAACACCAGAAGATGGTTGAGTTGTGGTAGAAGAAGATAAGGCTGATGAGGCTGAGAAAGCAACGTCTAAAGATGACAAAGAAGATAATGAGATAGAAGAAGAAGCTTGTTTGAATGGACACGAACATAACGAGGATGAAGAAGAAGCTGCCATTGTGGAAGAAGATGAAGGAGTTCAGCTACCAGGGCATGAAGTGAAAGAAAAAAAAAAGAAGAGGACCAACAAAGATGCAAAGAGTGGCTGAACATCCAAATGATAAGGTTGTGGTCAGATTCACAGACATTGGTAAACATGTTGGACCTGGTTCAGTAACACTATCGTCTTTTCTTGGTCCTCTTGTAAGGGAACATGTTCCGGTTACACTTTCTGATTGGAGAAAACTTGATGCATCGACTAAAGCAACATTGTGGGAAGAAATTCAGGTTTGTATAGATATGTTTTGAATCGCAAGATGAAATTAGAAACTTGTTTGATCTTTGCTTATTCTGATGCAGGGAAGATTTAACTTGGAAGAAGAGTGGCAGAAAACGATCATATTCAAGCCACTGGGAAATTTATGGAGGGCTGGGAAGTCAAGGCTAGTTTCACAAGTACGCGCTGCAAATACTACTGCTGAGAGGACAGGTTTAAATCCCAGAAATATCTCATCCATTCAAGTGTGGAACTCTTGGGTTAAGAGCAAGACTACCACAAATTTCACGGGTAGTTATCTACAACTAAGTAACTTTCTTGTTTACAGTTCATTTCTAAAAGATTTAAGAACACTCTTTTTTATGTTGTAGGAAATAATTAACAAGTTCAGAGAGATGAGAAGAAATCAGATTCCTCACACCACCAGCCGCAAAGGCATGCTTCGTTTAGCTGAAGCTATGGTAAAAGCTTAGCCAAATGTCTATATGTTGTACAGCTTGTTAGAGTAAAGTGATGCTGAGATATGTTTGTTCTTATATAGAAAAAAGAGTAACGACCCAAGGATGGTGAGTAGAAGTAAGGTATGATTGTGGGACACACTCATGCTGATGGTAGACAAGTGAAGCCTCAATTTGCTGAGACTATTGTAAGTGTTATATTGTTGTGTAATTAATGGATTATGATCAATGCATTAACTTGCTGAATTTAAACGTTTGTATCAGGAACAAATACAGTTACTTGATACTCAAATAGACTCATCATCAGCTGCTAAGAACATAAGGGAAGATGCTGTGAGAAAAATTTTGGGAAGAGACAAACCTTGACGAGTTAGGGGGTTTGGTAGAGGAGTTACGGCTACTAAGCTAGCATATCTGCAATTTGGAGACTCAAAGATTGCGGATATGGAAAATGAGATTGAAAAGTTAAAGGGCATGGTTCGAGACTTAGTTGGAAAGAAGGTAATTCGGTTCATTTAAGCTTGTTTAATTGTTCTTCAAGACATTTACTATTTCCTTTTCCTTCTCTCAGAAAAGTAGTGGTGATGGTGAAACATCTGAGACTAGTGGTAGATTCAAAGAAGGAGCCAGAGTACAGATATTGGATTGGATTGAATCTGAAGATGTTGTTGTTGGTGAAGGAGTATTCTGCTCTGATGAACCGAAGTACAAAATTGGTCGTGTACCAATTGGTCCTAATGCAGTGGCTATCGTTGTTAAGTCTGCACTAAGCCCATAATCTTCTCTCTAGAGAGTTATAACAGATGTGTTAACTCTTGATGAAGCTGTGGATACAAAGTAGCTTGGCCAATGGATAAAGTGATATTGGATAGGGATCCAAATGTTTCTGAAGATATATCCATGGTAAAACTTTCAAATCTTGCTTTCTTCCTACGCACAACAGATCTGTTATCTCTAATCATAAGCTTCTTTCGCTTTGGCAAACCAAGGATGGTGAATCGCGAAAATGCAAGATATATGATTGGACCAATGACGAGGAGGACCTTATTGCTGAAGGTCTCGTGTGCTCATCTAAATCCAAAGAGATGGTTAACAATAAACCTCTATGTCTGAATGCTGTTAGTATTGAAGTTCTGAAAGTGTTCAAGGATAAGGCATATTTGTGGAGGCCAACCTCTGATATGTGTTTCATTGGTGATGCACTTAACGAGAAAATCACATGGCCAGTCATAAAGGTTTAAGTCATGCCTATAGCTGCTACAGATGTAAAACCTACTAAAGCTGTAGGCAAGAAAAAAGCATCACCTGTGAAACCATCAAAGAAAAAAGCAGTGGTATGTTCTATCTCATTGAAGTTATCTTGTTTGTTTTTCTGTTGTTTGCTGTTGGATCTTTAAGTGATGTTTGAACTTGCTTCTATATATGGTTTGAGTTGTAGAATCCAGGCAGCACTAGTTCGACCAGAAGTCCAAAGCAGAAGTGTATTCTCTTTGATTGCAGAAACTCTGGACGTAAGATAGCTGAAGGAAGAGTAGCTTCGACTGACACGAATGAGTTATGCCACTTTGTACCCATAGGTCCAAATGCAAGCAAGGTGTGGGTTGAAGTAGCTAATATTGGTAATGCAAAGATCTGGATTTCAAATTCAGAGATTGAAACAATATCTAATGTAATTGGTTCAATTGTGCCATGGCCAAATGATAAACTCAAGTTCGTCTGAAACAATGTCAAGTTTGTGTTGAACTTATGTTAAGATGTGTAATATCTCTAATGGAACAATGTTTTTGAATATCGGTTTCTAGCTTGCTTTTCAACTAATGTGTAATATTATGACCAAGTTTATGTGTAACATTATGACTAAGTTTATGTGTGATATTATGACTAAGATTATGTGTAATATTATGATTAAGTTTGTGTGTGATAACAACCATAAGTACATAAGTTTGACAGTAGACCGTAAACTTTTAAAATTAAAACCCTAAACCCTATAATTAAAACCCTAAACCGTAAAGTTCAAACCATCTACCCTATACCCTAATTCTTTTTGATTTCGGATTTCTTGCAATCATAAGAAATGATATTATAATATTAATTTCATAAAACTGATTAGAAAAATTTTCATACAAAACTCATTGGTTCAAACCCTATACCTTAAAGCCTTTCTACATACAACCATGTTTAGTGTGTATGAACATATGATTAGATTGTTGAAGCTTATAAAAACTCATATAAAAATTTATTATTTGTAAGAAATCATATCTAAAAATTGGAATATTGTGATATAACTTTTGAAGATTTAATTTTTATATTTTTTTTGCTTAATAACCTATTTTATATGTTAATTTTCTGATTTCAAATGAAAATAATACTCTGAGCCAATGAGGAGTAACCTCCAAGATTGCATATGTGGCGAGTCATACGCCGATGGATATGTCTCGCCAGCTTCAATCTCAGCCGTTCTTTCTTATCAAAGTCAGATTAATCGTAGACCCTTGAATTGTATAGAGAGCTTTCATCTGAGTCGTTCTTCTCTGAGCCAATGAGGAGCAACCTCTCGGACTACAGGCTGATTAATCTTACACCGTTTGATTTAGGTCCATAGCCTTGATATGAGCCGTTCATTTGTTTTGTCTCTTTTGGCGGCCAAAAAATTTCAGAACACAACTCAGAACATATCGAGTTATGTCTCGAGAGCTTTGATCTAACCAAACCCTAACGGCTTTGATCCACAATGAATCTCTCGTTCTCCACTTGTAATAGCCAATTGAAAGGAAGCAGATGGATAAGTCGTGGATTTGGCTGCCAAGGTATAACCAAAAATCTCTCGATTTTATTTGTATTTGCCGATGGAAAGAAATGTAACTTCTTTTGTCTGATTCCTGTACGAATAGTCCCAGCTAAATGACTCTAACTAAGCGCTGAGTGGGAGGCAACCCACTGTTAGGTAATTGTTCTTTTGGTTTTATTTTCATTTTACTTATACTTTTTCGTTTTACAATTTTTGCAATTAAAAAAAAACAAAAATAAACAAAAATAAAAAAATCCAAGGAAAAACGATGACCATCTCGACGACCGACGCGTACAAGTCGACATCGATCGACAGACACTCACCGACAACGATCGACTCTTCTTATTTAACAACGATCGATTATTCAGTCCGGTCAGGTCCATTCTTTTTCCTTGTTCAATTCAGTACTTATGATTTCTTTTCTTTCGCCATAACTCCGATTTTCTTTACACTGGGACAGTGTAATTTAAGTCTGGGGGTTTAAGTCTGGGGGGAGGTTTACTGATGCTTATTTTGATTTGAGTCTTATAAAATTGTGTTTTCAAAACTATATTTTATTAAGCTCAAGAAAAGGGATAATGATCGTATTTGATTTATACTTGTTATCTAACCGCTTTTTAGCACCATTCTAGACCTTATGATTACAGATAGTACTAAAGATGCTAAAGTGGATCAGCCAATCAGATATCCACACTTGCTTAGACTGTTTGAAGGAACCAAAACTACCTCCAACACTAAACCTGACACAGCTGCTTGTCTTGGGGGCTTGGAATACATTGGATTGGATTCTTCAAACAAGTCTGGAAGGTAAAGCCTTGTGTAGATTATTACCTTTGCTCTCTCTATTTTCGACCCGAGATAGTTTAGGAGATTAGTTTAATTAAAAAAAAAATCCGAAAATAATACTAGGTTTATTAGGATTTTAGTTAGGAGGAATCAGAACAGGACTTGGTGGCTACAACCATTAAGGCTTGCTTCAATCATGATTCCAATAAAGAATTCTAATGGGATTTGGAGGCAAAAACCATTAAGGCTCACTTCATATGAATTATTGGATATAGGTCAAAAAGAAATGATCAGGACTTGGTGGCTAAAACCACTAAGGCTTGTTTCATGGAAGCCTGTCCAATCTTGATCAATAATTTTCCTTAAACCAGATTGTTCATTCAAGAGAGAACTTAGAACAGAGAAACCATAGGAACTAACTTTTACCTGCAGGTCCAGAGACTTGTTTTAGTTTCCTTGCATCCTGTGATCGATACTCCCAAGGTAAAGCCTACACTTTATTTTATGCAAAGAAATGAGGTTAGTTAAGAGGAATGTCGGATAGTATTTGCTAAGTTTTTGGTTAGATGAATCTGGTTGCTAAGCTATGATATTACATAATGAACTTATGTGATAAGAATGTATTAGATGTAGATTGCAATATTATAGAGGTTATGGTTTCAAAGTTTTTTAAATCAGTAAGTCCATATTCTTTTCAAACCTCTTTCAGAGAGACTACATGTCTGTTTTGCTTGAGAACAAGCAAAAAGGTAAGTCTGGGGGAGTTGATATACCATGATTTTGACCTGTTTTTAGTCATGGTATATTAATGGTTTTACTACTATTTACTATACTATAGAAGCTTTTAAGCATATTTATGAGATCAGGAGTATTTTGGAAGAAAGTGATGTTTTTGGAGCATTTTGGAGAGAATTGGAAGAAGCGTTCGATTCAGACTCGATCATGAGGTCGACACAGAGAGACTCGGATCGATCGACATGCATCCTGAATGATCGATCGATTATCAAGACCCAGAAGCCAATTCGAGAAACAAGTTTACTTGAAGCCCAATCATCACCAAATAACAATTTTGCCCCTAACGAGTTTTAACCTAATATTATATATTTTGCCAAAGTGTTAGAGAGAGAGAGAGAGTTCTTTTTGTGTGAGAGATTTTGAGAGATCTTTTTGTCTTCTTTTCACAACCAAAGTTTTAGGATTTTTAGTGTTGAGAGAAGATCTTCAGAGAGATTTGAGATTGCAACTCCAGTGCTTTTTATCTATCTATTTATTTATAATATGCAGTTTTATTTATTTACTTGTGTTATGAATGGTTTGGCTATGTTTGAGTAGTTTACTTGTTAGTTTTAGGGTTTAAATAGGTTAGAGGGATTATCCGCAACTATAGGGTTGCTAGTTGTGATACTTATTGATAAGATTGTTTTAATTTCTCAAGGTTCTAGAGTAGCTAACTAGAAACATTGAATCTTGGATTATTTAGGTTGGATTAGAGACAATTAAGTGATTCTAAATATCCTAAATACATCTTCATCAAGCTAGGATTTGTTAGAAATATAATTGCATAATTTGATTTAGAAATCTTTAGTGACTGACTCGTGTGTATTGCTTGACTAGAGTCATCGATCGATATTCCTATAAGAAATCGATCGATGATGAGTTATGTGTATCGGTCGATTATCCCATAGATAATCGCTCTACACTGTCAATCGCGGCCATCTGGTCATTAGACTAATATTTCAACAGAATAGTTAATACTCTATAGTATCTCGCAAGCAACTAGATAGGATCTTATAGAATTAAAATCCTGAAAACCTGAATAAAAACCCTAAGTCTAGCATCTTTTCCATATTTGTTTTAGAAGTCTATATTTCCATTTTCGATTAAGTAATTGTCGTGCTTAATTGGAATATTTCCTTATTGCTCATTTTCTGTTTTTACTATTTATACATTCACCTAGATCTGCATTCGACTAGATTTATTAGATTCCTTAGCTCCTTGTGGATTCGATCCCTAAGTACTACAATTGAACCTCTTATTTGAGAGAGTAGTTCACTCCTTAGGGTAATTTGAGTGAGTATCATGAAATAATTTTGTCTTCTTTTTGTTTTGAGTTTCAGTTACTAATACTATGGATCTCCCATCACTTGAAACACTAAGCGTCACTCAACCGGTATGTAAAAGACGTAGGGCTAAATATTGGGAAGATCTTACATATGTAGGACTAGAGGCTGATGGAAAAGAATGGGCTAGATGTAATCATTGTGGTTGTAAGTTAGTAGATGAAAAAACACATGGAACATCATCACTAAACCGCCATTCAAAGATATGCCCTGCTAAGCTTAGGTCAGATGCTCCTAAATATGATCACATAGCTGATAAAGAGAAGATGTCTAAAATAATTATATATCATGACTTACGTTTTAAGTATGTTGAATACGAAAAAGTAAGGGAAAGGGATAGATTTCTTAACCCTGATGTTCAGCATATCTGTAGACAAACTGCTGCAACAGATGTCTACAAGAGATATGAGCTAGAAAAAGCTAAGTTAATAGAGGTTTTCTGAAATTCAAGGGCCAGGTTTGTTTACAGAAGATTTGTAGACAGCCCGAAGTGTTGTGATGGGATATATATGAGAATTGGAGGTTGAATAATACGATCTTAGCATTTTGTAATCTTAAACCACCTCATAATGTTGAAGTGATTGCTAGGATAGTTCATGATTGCTTAAAGGGATGGGGACTGGATAAGATATTATTTATTGTCACACTGGATACTAAAGCCAATGATAGTATGCTAAATATTCTTAAGCATCGTCTTTTAAGTAGCAATGGGAGTAGCAATGGGCTGTTGTGTAATGGAAAGTTCACGTATGTTAGATGCTCTGCACATACTATGAATCCGATTGTGAAAGCATGATTAGAATTAGCCACGAGTATAATAGAGAACATAAGAGGGACTGTAAAGTTTATCAAAGCATCCGAGTCAAGGAAAGACTCTTTTGCTATCTGCGTTGAGAGTACTCGGATCACAAGTAGTGCGGGTTTGTCTTTAGATGTCTCTACTAGGTAGAATTCAACATATGAAATGTTGCCGAGAACTTTAAAATTCAAAGAGGCATTTGCTATTCTGAATCTGTATGAAAGAGTTTACAAATGGCTGTCTCAAAAGAAGAGTGGGAACGTGAAGTCAAGATATATGACTTGCTGAAGCATTTTATTACTTTTCAGGAGTAAAGTATCCAACAGCCAATGTCTACTTAATTCAAATGTGCAAAATTGAGATGATGTTGAAGCAATATGGTAATTGTGAAGATGATAGCGAGGTGAGAACAATGACTCATAAATAATGTGAAATTTTTTACTCTTTGATTTCATCTAAGTGAAAGACTTTTTTTTAGAGCCGAAAAACATCTATCCACATTTCTCTTCACATTAATTCAAAACTTTAAACAGTCCAAAGGCTTACAAATTTGGATTCCAACACATTTTAGTACAGTTGGAACCGGAGAAGTTAGTTTTGAAAGCTTAGTTTCTCTGTTTGAGTCACAATGTAATTATAATTCATTTTTTTACTATGCACACTCAAGTCTACAAATATGTTTGTCCGTAGGTATTAGGCAAGAGGTTCGAATCTAAGATGTTACAAAAAATCAGGTTTCTATCTCTTCTTCTAGAGAGAAGAACTTCTCTCATTTCACCCCTCTTCTCTGACTCCAATCTTTCAGAGGGATTGAAACAATTGACTTTGTAAATACTTCGACCAAGGGATCAGTTTTAGTTATATCCGTCGGATATTAATTTTGCGTTGGTGATCTTTTTGTAGTCTTTCAGACTTACGGGATTGAGTTTCAAAAATAGTATATCTCTTTATGGATGGTTCGTGATTCATATCGTTCAATTAGGAGGGATGATTCTATTATAGTTAGAAAAGCTTAGTTCTTGATATTGAGTTGGTATAAATCGTCGCTTATGTTTTATAGTCTATGTGAAATATCCAAGATAATCAAGCTTCAAGATTTGGAACACGATTTGGAAATACAATATAGAATTTAGAAGAGTTGGAGCTTCGTTTGGTAGCATTCCGATAAGGTTTTGTTTTTGTTTCTTCTGAAGCTTTTCTCTGGTTTTAACTTTGGAGTTTAGAGAAAAGGAACTTGTGATGGGCGGCGATTGAAGGAAGTAGAACATACAAGCAAATCGGTGGTTCGATCCTGCAAGTTTTTGGCACCGCTTCTGTTTCTTTGATTTGGAAGCAATGAGGCCACGAAGACTCATACATGCAGTTTACCGTTTTTTTTTGACAATTAAATACTATTCTTTACTCAAGCTTCAAGTGGTTCACGTAACCAGACCGGAATATAATAATCAATAAAACATATTTTCTATGGAAAGACCTCGCAGTCCTAGCTAAGAAATCTGAAATCCGATTTTGCACGCGTGGATTGTGAATAATCTTGAAGTCCAAAACGCATATCTGAAGATCTCTATCCTCTCCAGTTATGTTGTAAAGTGTGACCAAGCATAGGACTTCTTAATAATCATGCCGATCAAATCCTTGCATTCCGTCCCAAAGCTTTGAGATGTCAAATGTTGGAGCATACTCTATGGGAACTGAAATTCGCACTGTCAATTTCCATTGATTTAAGGAATTTAGGTAAAACTCTATATTCTCAGAAGTCCCGAAAATCTGCTAAACCACACGCCAAGCAAACAAAATACAAAAATAACAGGAAAGACAATATGAAAATCAAAATAGAGAGCAAAAAGATTTCTTATTCCGAATTTGCATAAGAGGGATACAACGAGGTGAAAGCCTTGGCTACAAGATTTGACGGCGAGTTCCCTAGTTCTAGCCACCTAAGAATAAAACCCTAGTTGAGACGCAGCTCGATAACAAAAACCAAAAGTTGTCTATTTGTCCTAAGTGCTAAGTTTTTGTGGTGAAAAGCTCCGAGTCTGAAAAATGCCCACTTGCTCCTTAGCTCGACCATCTCAATATATACTCCTTATTTAAGCGGTTCTGGACTTTCCTTTCCGCCTAGATTTGTATCTATCTCTTTTTCGGGAACCTTCTGTTTCTCTCAATCTTCATGTTTATCCTCGGAAAACTTCCTTTAACTCTAAACTTGACATTTATCCTTTCCTGCAAATAAGGGAAAAACCGTCATCATATCCTTGGGCTGGGTTTCGTCTGAAATCGTAAGTGGGCTTTTATCGCGTATTAGGACCTTTCGGGCCGTTTTGCGATTTTAGACGTTTTACGACTTTTATAGAAAATGTTCCACGATACGATGCCGTTTTTTATAAAATAGCTTGAGTTAATCATAAAGTTAAGGCGACCTTTGGTGTTTCGTTAACCGTTGCCGTTTTATACGATTAACTCAAACTTATACGAAAAACAAGTCTTCGCGGTTCTTATCTTAACTTTGATCGAGATGAAACGAGAAGCGATGCGAGCATGATTCGGATTATGATTGAGCCAAGGATCCTTAGGGATTGTGTCCAGCACACACATGGATGGACCGGACAGTGCTGTCCCACTCACCCAGTAGCGAGCCGGATGTTGCGTCCAACTCGCCAGCGGGCGAGCTTGTGTTTTTTGATTGTTTGGAGTTCCTTTTCCAAAGCTCTGAGAATCTTCCTTGATACGTGGTCTTGTTGCGAGTTTTAGTATCTTCGGAAGATCACGTAGAAATCTTTATATTTTTGCGGAGACTTTTGGTCGTTAATTCCGTCGTAACCGATTTTGACCCCAACAATTAGCCCTCCATCTCGTAAGAATCATAATATTCTTTTGAGTGGTATCAGCTGGTTGAGATAGGCAGAAATTTTACGATCAAAAAGTCCAAGGATGAATAGTAAAATTTTTGTCTATAAATATGTGGAGTAAGGTTTTCAAATTCTTTACTCTCTTTCCTTCACACAATTTATTTCAAAGTAGAGAATTGTTCTCCCTTTTTTTCCCCACTCTTTCTGAATGTTGATCATGTTTTCACGAAGGAGGTCCCGCGCCCCTATTACTCCTGATCTTCATGCTCTCAATGGATCCAATTCACAACACTTTAAGGTTGAGCTGAAGGATGAGACTGTGGAGCATGACTCCGAGGAAGCCGAAGTATACCGGGCGGCTGTAGGTGATTTCGGATCTCCTAAGACTGGAACGTGGTTTCCACCTCCGTTCTGTGCTAATCGTATTGATGATTGCCCGAGTCTTAGCAGTACTAACGGTCTTGACTCCATTCGACGTTCTCACTGAGTTTTGGATGAGGTGGAGTTTCGTCTTCCGATGGCTGGAGAGGTCGCCGAGGTCCCACTGGATGGCTACTTCACATGTTATGAGGTGTTCTTGATGCAATGTCACATGTGGTTCCCCATCCCGGAGGTCATTGCACGATTTTTTCATCGCCTTGGATTATCGATTAGTCAGAGTTATGAGCAGGGTATAATCCTTGATGTCGACCATCTTGAGGTTTTGTTGAAGCCCATGGGAGAGTCCGGTTGGGTTCAGTTATGCCCCTGAAAAGATTTTTCGATCGTGGCTAAGTTCAAATCAAACTATCATGCCTGGAAAGAGCATTATTTCTACGTTCGAATTGTCAGTGCTTCAGTGGAAGAGAGTAGTATCTCTATCTTCATGACCAGATGGGGTCGGAAAGGTATCATTAATTGTGCATATTTTTTGATAAGGTTTAATCTTACTTGTTTGCCCCTTTTTCTTTGTAGTGACCAATCCTTCTTATCATTCAGGAGTTTACTTCGCGGCAGAAAATTCTACTATACTGATTTTACTCCGAAGCGGGTTTGTCATGCGGTCGCTCTTCATCAATCTCGATTTCAGCTACATTCGCCGATCATTGAAGAGGGCGAGTTAAGTATGGACGTCTTTGTCCCATGCAAATCTCCGATAAGAAGGGATAGATCGAGAACTTGTGAGGACGAGTACGTGGTTATTGATGATGACGTGGCCGATGGTGCGGATACCACTCCTGATAACAACCGATGGTGTGGATTTCGTTGACAGCCAGGTGAATGGTGCGGATCGTCCGGGTATCGATGGATAGGTAGATTTTTATTTTCCCGAGGGTGAGTCCAGCCAAATTCCGGAGTTTACCGAGGCGTCAAGGATGATTAATCGAGTGAGTTTTCATCTTTTGATATGTTTCTATGCGTAGTTGAAAGTCTCTTCAGCCTCCCTCACTATTATTTCCTTTTTGCTAGGGCATCTTTATTATGAGCCAGGCTCTGAATGCGAGTGATGCGGAGGCCCATATGGCCAAGTTCCGCGTAGGTCTGGCAGAGAAAGAGGTTAATCGTTTGAAGGCTGAGCTGGCTGCAATTTTGTGTGCGGCCAATGAGTGGGCTAACGGGGAGATTGCTCGCGCATAAGAAGAGTTCCTGGCTGACTCTCAACATGAGAAAGGGCTGGTTGAACAGAAAGTCCGTCGTGCTCGTAGAGATGGAAGAGACAGCTTGTTGAGATTGTGAACGCTTGTCGTGAACGTTTTGCATCTGAATACATGAGGATCAAGGATGCTCAAAGGGCTGATGGCGATTATCACGAGTGCCGCGGTGTGGTTGGCGGATTACACCTGTCCCAACTCCCCGACTATTCCTGTGAAGTGGAGTCAGCCAAGCATACCGCATGTCTGCGTAAGAAAGAGAAGAATCAGGGCTCGATTCTCGATCTTGAGATGAAGATGTGGGCGCAGTGGGATCCTATCCTAGTGTCCCCTGATTGAGTGGAGGTTGGACCGCAGATTCCTGATAAGTGTGGGGAGGTAGATCAGTCGGAGACTTAGGCGTATGTTGCCCCGTGCTCTTTCGGGAAGTCGGCATCTGGGTTTAACGACCCGTGTCCATGATTTCAATCCTTAGTGGAGATGTACTCCTTTTATGTTTTTATGATGTTTTTTAATCAAGACTGGCCATTGGTGGCTTTAAATCCCTACTGCTGGGCGGTGTGTATGTGAACTATGCTTTATTCGAACAAGTAGTTTTAAGTATGATTGCGTTTTTTTGTTTAAGTAAGGAGGGAAGAATATGAGTTGTCATCTCGTACCTCACTCTTTTTGTGGATCGTCCTATTCGGCTGCTCGTCTTAAGATATTTAAAATCTCGTGAGCTTTTAGATGTGAATGAAGAGACATGCCTTTAGGATTTTGAATCATGCCTTGAGACGTTAGAATCCAGTGTGCTAGGTTTAGGGTAAGACCTAGGTTTACTCTTGGTTTTGGGCTTTGTGATGACTAGTCAGCTTTCGTTTTGCCTGTTGAGATTTTAACCTGATTCCGTACCGATTTAAAGTCCTCGATAGCTTCTTATGATATAATTCCTTCGCGAAGGTCCAAACAACATTAACACCTATCACCTAAAAGTTTGTTGCTGATCACAACAAACTGGAAACAGTCCTAAACAAACTTAAGTTATCTCGCAGAGATAGCTCTCGAACACCCGACACAAGGGTAATAGCGCTATAAAATAAATCCAACTTTGCGATGACTAGTCGACTTTCGTATTGCCTGTTGAAATTTAAACCTGATTCCTTACCGATTTAAAGTCCTCGATAGGTTCTTGGCTTATACGACTTATCTGGTCAGAATCGAGCACCCCGAATGTGTTGGGATCAAAATCGGTACGACGGAATCAATAGCCAAAACTCCCCGCAAAAAGATAAAAAGAAATCATTTTATAAAACTCGAAGAATCGTTTTATAAAACTCGAAGAATCGTTTTATAAACCTCAAGAAATTGTTTTATAAAACTTGATAAATCGTTTTATAAAACTCAAGAAATCGTTTTATAAAACTCGATAAATCATTTCATAAAATTCAAAGAATCATTTTATAAAACTCGAAGAATCGTTTTATAAAACTCAAGAAATCATTTTATAAATCCAAAAGAGATTTCCAAACAAAGGAAATACGCGGAAAACTCGGAAAATCGTTATCTCGGGAAACGAAAACAAAGGTCGATTACACGATCGCCCGAGTTAAGCACAAAACCGCGAAAAACCGAAACCGCCGTAAAACGCGAGCTAGTCACGTCCCGACTAGCTCGCCCAACGGCGAGCTAGCCTCGTCCCGACTAGTTCACCCAACGGCGAGCTAGTCTCGTCCCAACTAGCTCACCGTTGGGCGAGCTAAACGCTTCCCGGGCAGTTTGCCAAACGGCGAGCTGAACCGGTCAGGTTCGACTCGCCGTACGTTGAACCGACCGTCCCGAGCCTCGATCTCCCGTATCTCCGATTCAAGGCTTACGTCCTTCGACACGATCGTGTTCCGAACCACTGTCGAAATGTCTCTATTTCCGTCTCGATCCGTCCTATCATTCGAGTATTACGATAAAACCGTAAAACTTTGTTTTCTCTAAAAGGACTCAAGGAAATCGTATAAAACAGCAACGGTTAAACGAAACACCGAACATTGCCTAAACTATACGATTTATTCGTAATTTTTCGTAAAAATCGTAAAAACGCGTTTTTAATAATAAGTGTCGAGTGAATCGTAAAAACGACAACGACTAACTAAGAAGCAAACGTAGCTAAAACTTGACATTTAACTCGGGGAATTTACTAAAAACGGCATCGGATCAGGAAACGATCTCGTATAAAGTCGTAAAACGGATTTATCACAAAACGGCCTGGAAGGTCCTAAAACGCGATAAAACCCATCTCGCGATCTAACCCGAAAATACGATAACGTTTTGATGGTTTACTTGCAGAAGGAAGATAAATGTCAGGTTTGAGGATAAATGGCAAGTTTGAAGATAAATAGAAGATTTCCGCGGGAAAAAAGGAAGGATCGAGATAAATGGAAGATTCCCGATAAACTGGAATTCGGGCGAAATGGAATGACTAAAATCGCCTACGAGGGAGTATATAAGCAAGATGCATAGAGCAGAAGCAGGGACACGATTTTCAGAGCTTTCACCACCAAACTTAGCATTTAGGAATATTTTCGTTTTCTGTTAGCGAGCTGCGTCTCAACTAGGGTTTTTCGGTCTTAGACTTCTAGAGTTAGGGATCTCGCCGACGGCTAACGCAGCTAATGCCACTATCGTTGTAACAGTTCTTACGCAGATTCGGAATAAAGACCTTCTTGCTCTTAATCTCTTTCATTCTCACTTTGATTTTAAGTTCATCGTTTTCTTAATTATCGTTGTGCGGTTCTCCAGATAGTCGGGTCCTCTGGAAACTTAGGGTTTTACTCAAAGTTTCCTTATTTACGATTCATTGACAGTAGGTGAATTTCGGTTCCCACAGTTTGGCGCTAGAAGGAGGGGAGGGTCGGATCTATCTTACACCGAAGCCGCAACATATCCAACGAAGAAACGATGACTGGTGACCAACAAACTCGCAACGAACGCGACAACGTTGATAAAACACCACCACCACAAGATGCGCCCGCGGCCAACGCTACAAACGCTAACGCCGAGACCATCGGAAAGATGCTTTCTGAATTTAACAAAAAATCGGAAGAGCAGGAAAAGCTCATTGGTTCGCTCGCAAAACAGGTTGAAACACTAACTGCGAAAACCAGAGCAATTCACCCCCGCGGAACTACTAAGATCCGCGAAAGGAGGCTCGATTTCGTGACTCCCATGGATCGCCCCAGAACCGGGCAGGGTAACTTACCGGAGAAGGATTCCGGAAAAGATAACCCTGACGCGACGCTAGACGAATCGGAAAAACCTCCTACTCGCGAACAGGAGACCGAGGGCAACGGTATCGAAAGGGTTAACCTGGAAACGAGCGACCAAGCCGACTCGTCAGACGAGGACGCTGACGTCCGTCCTAGGAGAAGAAAAACTCGCACCCCTCCACCGGAGTCTTCTCCCGAGCGTTCTCTTACTGGAGACGAGGAGAAGCTCGACTTTGCGCGATACGCAAAAACTGCCGAGGAGCGATCTCCGGTTACTCGCAGCAAACGCCAACGAGGTCGGAAAACTGCTGGCGATATGACCAAGATTCGCGATCTCCGCGAGTACATCACTAAAACGGCTGCAGCGGTAAAAGCGGTGAATTCTCAGATTCATCACGCTACCAGCACCGCACCCGAAATCGATCGGCTACTATACGAATCCCGGAAAACGCCTTTCACGGCTCGCATCAGAAGTCAAGCTGCCCGATCCCGGGAAACTTAAGGTGCCAACTTACAACAGGACGTCTGATCCCAAAGCCCACCTGCAGGCCTTCCAGATCACCATGGGACGAGCCAAACTCAAGGATCACGAAAAGAACACAGGCTACTTCCGTCTTTTCGTCGAAAACTTAGAAGGAGCAGCGTTCGAGTGGTTCGCCAAACTTAGGCGGAATTCAATCGGAAGTTTCCGCCAACTCGCTTCCGAATTCCTGAAGCCATACTCGATGTTCATCAATCTAGAAATCTCCGACGCTGATCTCTGGAGCCTGACGCAAAAGGAGGACGAATATCTCTGTGACTTCATGAGCAGATTCAAACTCGTCATGGTTAGGATTAACGGAATCAGCGACAAGGCCGCCATCGACGCGTTAAGGAACTCGCTTTGGTTCAAATCGAAGTTCCGCAAACGAATAACTCTCGAGAAACCACAGCCGATCCAGGACGCGCTCCATAAGGCTTTCGATTACATAACCATCGAGGAGGAGACTAAAATCCTGTCCGAAAAGCATAAGTCGACGAAAACATCCGCAAAAGATAACGCGTCCGAGCAGAAGCAGAAAAAGAAGAAATCTCGTAACGACAAGTTTGTCCATCACGAGGGACATGATCTCCAAGGGGCGCATAACTACGCCATTAGTTCCGGATCAGAACAAGGACGAACTACGGGTAACACGTGGACCAGAAAATCGAATTACGATGAGAATACTTTCTGCGACCTCCACCAAACCCGTGGACATTCTACCGTGAACTGTAAAGTTCTCGGCGCCAAACTTGCCGCAAAATTGATCGCAGGAGAACTCTCTAAGATATCCAGCGTTAAGGATCTCATCCGCGATTCAGACCGCCTCCCGAAAAATGACAGGAACTCGCGAGCGGAAACTCCGCCTCAGGGGAACCAGTCGGGCGAAAAACACGGACGAAGGCAAGACGAGAAGGGTAACGACGCTAACCGCCGAAAAATCAACATGATTATCGGTGAATTGCAATATTACAACGACACCGTCTCGTCTTTCAAATCATACCAACGCAAAGCCAAAACCGGCTCGAGTTGGAAGGTGCCCTCGGATGACACTCCAAAAGGGGTAATCTCATCCGACGACGCTGAAACCGGTGGAATCGACCAACCTCATGCCGATCTCCTTGTCATCGACTTAGTGATAAGCGATTTAGAATTCGCTCGAATCCTGGTCGATACCGGAAATACCGTCAACGTGATCTTCCGCAACACGTTAGCACGTATGGGAATAGAACTCTCGGAAGTCGAACCTATTCCAAAACCGTTGACCAGCTTTTCCGGCGAGACATCAATGACCTTGGGATCAATCCGGCTACCAGTGGCAGCCAAAGAAGTGACAAAAATCGTTAACTTCGCGGTAGTCGATTTCCCGGCCATCTACAATGTGATCATGGGCACGCCTTGGATATATTCCATGAAGGCGGTTCTATCGACGTATCACTTAGGCATCAAATTACCGACTCTTACGAGAATCGCAGAAATTTGGGGATGCCAAAGACAATCACGATCCTGCTTCCTGACCGAACACAAGCTGAGGCAATTGGCGGTCGCAATCGTGAAACCAAAACGGTCAAATGTTACGCCACCACCCGCGGAAGACGACCCAAAGCAAGCAACGGTCGAGAAACAGCAAGTTTCCGCACCCATCGCTTCTACCCAGCCGGAGGAGAAAAGCCCGGACAAAGACATCGATCCAGCAACTGAAGTGATCAAAAAGTTTGCGACAGCCGAGTAATCATACTCGCACAAACAATCAGAACTACGAGATGGCTTGATTTCCGAAAGGAATACATTGGCAGATCGCCTAAAGACGAGTTCAGCTATCCCCCCTTCCAAAACGGGGGGGGGGGGAGTGGGTCGTATACGAGTATTCATATACTCCCAAATTTTTAGAACTTTCACTTTATAATCAAAAATTTTTCGAAACTTTTTAATAAAGACAAAGTTAGAACATTATAAAATCTCCGCTACTATCGAAAACGCAAAAAAACGAATTCCAAACATCCGGAAATCACTTCCGCAGTAACAACTACTTCATCGTTTCTACGAAACTTGTACACCAAATTATTGTTGGAAAGAACCGGCGAGACGTCGCCTAAATTCTTGAGAAAAATATTCCACTAGGTCCGTCAGCGACTATAAAAACATGTACGCTCAGCGATTGGCCCCATCGAGCACTCTAGCCGTCCTAAACAAACGCACCGACCTATTGGTCCGCATACATCCGACTAGGATAAAATAGCAGGCTATAAAAGAAATCCAAATTTTTGGTCAGCACTTCCGGGCAACTTAGAAATTGTTCCCGGTGAGATGCTCGATTCCAACCATACGAATCGTATAAGCCGAGAACTTATCGCGGATTCTGAATGGGTATGGAATCAGGTTAAAATCGCAACATGCAAAACAAAAGCCGACTCGTCATCGCATAGCCTCAATCCGAAAGTAAACCTAGATCTTGCCCTAAACCCAGCACGCTGGTCTCTAACGTCTCAAGGCATGAATCGAGATCCTAAAGGCATGTCTCTTCGCCCACATCTAAACATTCGCGAAAATCGAAACCTTCCGAGTTAACGAACCGGACGATTTACACCAAGAGTTAGATGTGAGATGACAACTCATATTCTTCCCTCTACATCTAAAATGAAACGCAAATTTCATACTTAGAAAATATTTCTTATTAGAAAGTCTTCAAATACACACCGCCCAGCGGTAGGGATTCAAAGCCACCAACGGCCAGTCCCGGAAAAACAACAACGAAATCATAAAAGCAATAACGTCACACATCATCAAGCGCAGACGCCGAACCCTGGCCAACGTTAGCATCAAACCACGTTTGGTCAACTTCGCCGTCCGCATCCGGAATCTCAGGTCCGATTTCGACCGAATCCGGCGACACCACTATGGGGTTCCAGTGATCCCACATGAGCGCCCTAAGATCAAAAAATTCGGATTGCATGTTTCTCTTCTGATTCAGCTGCCCTACGAATACCCTTCATTCTTGGTAAGAGACAGCCCATGAACAACGCCACGGCATTCACGATAATCACCATTCGGCCGTTGAGCAACTTCAGCGTTCGAATAACCAGTTGCAAATCGCTCACGACGGGCCTTCCTCTCCTCAGCAACCTCTCTTTTACCTGCACGACGAGCACGACGAATTCTTTTGTCAGAAAGCTCCCTGGCGCGGCGAGAGCTAACTGCACACTCATCTCTCACTCTAGCTTTCTCCCTCTCAACCATTTCTTCGGCTTGGTTAGCCTCAACCACTGCCCGAAGGCGAGCAACTTCTTTTTCGGCCATATCCGCTCGAAACTCGGCAAGACGAGCTTCAGCACATCGGCTATCTAGGGCAGGCTCATGACCAAGAAACCCTGCCAAAGAAAAGAAATAAGCGCAATCGTCCAATGATAAAATCGCGTGAAAAATATAAACACTCGAACCTCTTTAGCTTGTTCAGACCCTCTAGTAAACTCCAGAACTTGATCAGGATCAACGCCCGGAAAGTTGGAGGTCGACGATCCACCCGCATTCGCCCAAACACCTTCTTCCGCTTGGCTATCAAGGAAGTCCTTGAGAATATTGTCAGGAGAGGCCGTGCGTTCAGATTCGTCATCTTCAACAACCAAATGTTTATCCCCTCGAGATCTCGACTTACCCCTCCTCGTTGAGGGAACGTACGGAATAAATTCTCCTATGAACGGATCATCTTCGCGAATCGGAGAATCCGCAAAAAGCCGAGATCGGAAGAGAGCAACCGCCTGGCGGACACGCTGTGGAGAGAAACTTCCCCAGCCAACTTCACCGCGTTTGAGTGAGGCAGTGATACTAGGGAGATCCACCGGGTGCGGAGGTAAAAGGTTGGTCTCTAAGAAAAACAAAAACGAATAAGTAAAAAGGAGGAAATTCGTATGAACTCGAATCACATACCTTTCCGACCCCACACGGTCGTGAAGAACAGAATGCAATCCTCCTCGACCGACGCGCCAATAATACGAACATAGAAGAAATTTTTCTTCCAAGAAGAAGAGTTCGATGAACAACCAGTAACGATTTCTGCACGAGGGCATAAAATGATCCTCCGCGTCTTCTCTGTGGGCTTCAGTAAACCTTCGAGATGATCGACGCTGAGGGTGATTACCTGCTCGTAGCTCAACGTCAAGAGACCAACGAGTTGTTTTAGGCTTAGGGGAGTCAACTGACTAATCGATAATTCCATCCTATGAAGATATCGAACAATGATCTCCGGAATCGGAAACCATAAATGGCATTGCTGAAAAAATTCATTGTAGCACGTAAAAAAGCCATCAGGCGCAGCCTTGTCACTCTCCCCGGCAAGTGGGATACGAAACTCGACCGCTTCTGGAACTCGGCAAAATTCCCGCATGAATTCAATACTGTTAGGAGGAGCTGAGTTCAGACGTTCAGAAGCTCGATCAGCATCCGACAGAGCTCGAACCCAAATCTCAGGCCTAGCGGACCCCGACTCATCTCCTAGCGCCCAATAAGCCGCACGATCAATTAGATCAATCGATGGAAATGGGTACTCCTCTTTCGGAACCGAAACTCGAGGTTGCGAGCTCGTTCCCTCGGAGTTACGAGAATCAGAACTGGTTGAGGAACGAGTTCTTATTTTTGAAAACTTACTTGAAAACTTTGAGAGAATCAAACTTAAAGGGAGTAGAGAAAAAAATTTTCTTGGATAAGTTATGGGGAGTGAAGTAAAGAATTCAAAAATTTACCCCATATACTTATAGGAGAAATTTTGCTATTCACCTTTGGAATTTGGCCATTAAAGTTCCGCCTAATTCTACCAAACTCGCCAAACAAGTTCAATACGCTCGCAAGAACTCCACGATTCTTACGAGCTGGGGGGCTAACTGTTGGGGTCAAAGCCGGTACGACGAAATCAATAGCCAAAACTCCCCGCAAAAAGATAAAAAGAAATCATTTTATTAAACTCGAATAATCGTTTTATCAAAATCGAAGAATCATTTTATAAAACTCGAGAAATCGTTCTATAAAACTCGATAAATCGTTTTATAAAACTCAAAGAATCGTTTTATAAAACTCGAAAAATAGTTTTATAAAACTCGAGAAATCCTTTTATAAATCCAAAAGATATTTCCGAACAAAGGAAATCCGTTGTAACAGTTCTTACGCAGATTCGGAAGAAAGACCTTCTTGCTCTTAATCTCTTTCATTCTCACTTTAATTTTAAGTTCATCGTTTTCTTAATTATCGTTGTGCGGTTCTGCAGATAGCCGGGTCATTTGGAAATTTAGGATTTACTCAAAGTTTCCTTATTTACAATTCATTGATAGTAGGTGAATTTCGGTTCCCACAGAATTTGCTGACCAAAATTCTGGATTTCTTTTATAGCGCGCTATTTTATCCTAGTGGTACGAATGAGGACAATTGGGTCTATGCGTTCGTTTAGGACAGCTACCATGCTCGACGGGGGCCAATCGACGAGCACTTATGATTTTATAGTCGCGGGCGGACTGCGAACATTTTCTTAAAATTTTAAAACAACGTCTTGTTTTTTTTCGAAAATCTTCTTTGTGGGGATAGCGATTCAGTTTTGAATCGAGGTTTTTTGAGTATGCGGGAAGATAATAGTATATTTTTGATTTCTGAAGATGTTTGAAGTTCAAATTTGTTTTTAGTGCGTAGGTAAAGTTATGTTTACGGTAAACTACTCTACTTGTTTCTGAAAATTTGTTGAAGTAGAACTTGCGATATTTTAACTTTGTCTTTGTTGAAATATTTCAAAAATATCAAGTACAAAGTAAATATTTTGGAATAGAGTATATGAGTACTCGTATATGTACCCACTCCCCCCTCCCTTATTAGAGAGGGGGATAGCTTAACTCTCCTTTAGGCGAGCTGCCTACGTACCCTTTTCCGGGATCAAGCCATCTTGTAGTTCTGATTGAGGTGGGAATGTTTTTACTCGGCTGCTGTGGTAGTGTCGCCTGTCTTAGTCGCTCAGTCGACGTCTTGTTCCGGGTTTGTCTTCTCCGGTTGGGTAAGGGCGTTAGGCTCGGAAGCTTGATGATCCCTAGCCGTCACGTTTGTGTTTTGGGCTCGCTGTCCGCGCTTGGCGGATTAGACTTTGCATGTTTCGGTTGTACTATCGCGATGGCCGCGAGTTTCCTTAGCTTGTGCTCGGCCAGGAAGAAAGATTGTAACTGTCTCTGACATCCCCAAATGGCTGGGACTCTCATGGGATTCGGGAAGTTGATGCCCGGATGGCACGGGACTGCTTTCATGGCGTTTATCCAGGGAGTACCCATGATCACGTTGTATACTGCGGGACGATCGACGACGACGAAATCCACGATCTTATTGACTTCCTTTGCTGTTACCGGTAGTTTTATTGATCCGAGAGTCATTGATGTCTCGCTGGAAAAAACTGGTAAGCGGCTTAGGAGTCGGCTCGATTTCGCTGAGTTCAATGCCCATCCGGGTCAAGGTGTCGTCGAAGATTAAGTGGACCGTGCTTCTGGTATCGACTAGGATTCAAGCAACCTCGGCGTCCCTTATTACCAGATCAATGAAGAGAGTATCGGCATGCGGTTGGTCAATACCGGCGGTTTCAGCTTCTTGAAAGGTTATCACGGTGTTTCGAACGTCGGGGAGTGGTGTAGACCAGCTCGCACTTGTCTTGGTTTTCCGCTGATAGGACTTGATGAATGAAATGGTGTCGCTTTAGTATTGCGATCCTCCGATGATCATGTTCACCTTGCGGCGGTTATTGCTGTTTCCTCGTTCATCCTGCCTATTTCCACGTTTTTCACCTGACTGATTTGCTCGAGGAGAAGTTTCTGCCTGCGGATTTTTGTCAGTTCTCGGAGGGCGGTCTGAGTCGCGGATAAGGTCCTTGACATTCGAAATCTCGCAGATTTTTCCTGCTAGCAGTTAGAAGCCAGCCTTGCTCTGATAACATTGCAGTTGATTGTGGAAGGACCTCGGGTCTGGTGGAAGTCGCAGAAACCATTCTCGCCGTAATTTGAGTTTCTGGTCCATGTGTTTCCCGTTGTCCGACCCTGCTCCGATTTGGAGTTAATGGCGTAGTTGTGTGCTCCCTGGAGATCTTTTCCTTTGTGATGGACATATTTTCCGTTATGAGGACTTTTATTTTTCGGTTTGTGATCGGGTGCAGCATCTTTTGCAAAAGTCTTCGTTGATTTGGTGCTCCGATAGAATCCTGGTTTCTTCCTCGATGATTATATAATCAGTGGCCTTATGGAGCGCGTTCTGGATCATCCGCGGTTTTTCGATTGTTATACACTTTCTGAATTTTGACTTAAACCAGAGCGATTTTCTGAGCGCAGCGATAGCCATCATGTCACTTACCCCGCTAACCTTGCCATGATGAGTTTGAATCTGCTCATAAACTCGCGGACGGGTTTGTCCTTGCACTGGGATAGACTCCAGAGATCGGCGTCGGCAGTTTTCCTATCTATGAACATAATACTGCTTGATAAATTCCGAAGCGAGTTGGCGGAAACTGCTGATCGAAATTTTGCTTCGGTCAGGAGAACCATTTGATTGCTGCTCCTTCCAGGTTCTCAACAAAAAGGCGGCAATATCCTGCGTCTTTTCGCCCTTGTTCAGTTTTGCCCTTCCCATGGTGATCTGGAAAGCTTGTAAGTGTGTCTTGAGATCGGACGTCCCGTCATAGGTTGGCACCTAATTTTCCCGGCTCGGATACGATGGTTTCGGTGATGCTAGTTGTGAAGGGAGTTTACCGAGATTCATCTAGCAGACAATCGATCTTGGGCGCGGCACTGGTAGCGTGATGAATTTGAGATTTCACCACTCTTACTTCCGCAGCAGTTTTCGTGATGTAACGACGAAGGTCGCGAATCTCAAGATCGTGGCCAAAAGTTTTCCGAGCTCATCGGTGTTTGCTGCGTAAGATCCGTGATTGCTCTTTGGCTAGTTTCTCCTGTTCTGCGCGAAAGATGTCCTCTTCTTCTTCCGTCATGAGATTTTCAAGAGGAGAATCATACCGAGTACTGCGAGTTATACTCTTTCTTGGATGGTCGTTGGCGTCTTCTTCCGATAGATCTGACTGATCGCTCGTGTCCAGGTTGACCCACTCGGCGCCATCTTCTGCGGCCTCTTGTCCATGAGTAAGAGGGTCTTCCGCGTCTTTTTGCACTGTGCTAGGGTTTTCGTTTTCAGGGTTTTGCCCTAGTACGCTACCCTGCACGTTTCCGGGTCGATCCAAAGGAGTCGTGAAATCTAGCCTTCTTCCGCAAATCTTGGTAGTTCCACGGGGACGAATAGTCTTGGTTCTCTCAGTTAAAGATTTTGACCTGTTTTGCGAGAGATCCAATCAGTTTTTCTTGCTCCTCCGACTTTTTGTTGAAGGCAGTGAGCATCTTTTCAAAGGCCTCGGTGTTAGCGTTACCATTGACCACAGACACATTCGCTGGTGGAGTTTTAGAAACGTTTTCACCGTCGCAACTTTGGTGTTCTTCTGTCATCGTATTTGATCGAACGTTCTGCGGCTTGAAAGTTAGATAGATCCGTAACCCCCTCCTTCTAGCGCTGAACTGTGGGAACCGAAATTCGCACTGTCGAATTCCGTTACATTTAGGAATTTGGGGAAAACCCTAATTCCCCAGAGGTCCCGGGTATCTGCTAAACCACTCGCCAAGCAATCAAAATACGAAAATAATAGGAAAGACTATGAAACTCGAAATAGAGAACAAAGAGATTTCTTATTCCGAATTTTCGTATGAGGGGTACAACGAGGTGAAAGCCTTGGCCACAAGAGCTGACGGCGAGTTCCCTAGTTTTAGCAACCTAAGACTAAAATCCTAGTTGAGACGCAGCTCGATAACAAAAACGGAAAGTTGCCTATTTTTCCTAAGTGCTAAGTTTTTGGTGGTGAAAAGCTCTGAGTCTGAAAATGTCCCCTTGCTCCTTAGCTCGACCATCTCCTTATATACTCGTTTCTTAAGCGGTTCTGGGTCTTCCTTTTTGACTAGATTTGTATCTATCTCTTTTTCGGAAACCTTTCGTTTCTCTCGATCTTCATGTTTATCCTCGGAAAACTTCCATTTATATCCAAACTTGACATTTATCATTTCCTGGAAATAAGGGACAAAACTTCTTCATATCCTTTGGCTGGGTTTCGTCTAAAATCGTAAGTGGGCTTTTATCGCGTTTTAGGAACTATCGGGCCATTTTGCGATTTTAGTTGTTTTTACGATTTTTATAGAAAACGTTCCGCGATATGATGCCGTTTTTTATAAAATAGCTTGAGTTAATCTTAAATTTAAGGTTACCTTTGTTGTTTTGTTAACTGTTGCCGTTTTATACAATTAACTCGAACTTATACGAAAAACAAGTCTGCGCGGTTCTTATCGTAAAAATCCCAAGATAACTCCGATCAAGACGAAACGAGAAGCGATGCGAGCATGATTCAAAGTATGATTGAGCCAAGGATTCTTAGGGATTATGTCCAGCACACACACGTACGGACCGGACATGCTGTCCCACTCACCGGGTAGCGAGCGTAAAAGTGCGTCCAACTCGCCACCAGGCAAGCTGGACGGCTTGTCCCGCTCGCCCGATGGCGAGTCGAATGTTGTATTTTTCGATTGTTTGGATTTCCTTTGTCCGAAGCTCTGAGAATCTTCCTTCATACGTGGTCTTCTTGCGAGTTTTAGTATCTTCGGAAGATCACGTAGTAATCTTGATATTTTTTCGGAGTCTTTTGGTTGTTAATTCCGTCGTAACTTATTTTGACCCCCACAGACTCTCTATTTCCCATTGTAGTACTTCCACTTCTGAATACAAGGCAGACTTTTGTCATGGATATTTTTTTATACCCATAAGTTACACCTTCTCCAAGCTATCCATCCAAACCCATCCACACCTACTGAGCTGTGTTATGGATGTCCATGATCTATCTATCATGCATATATTATCCAAACTTAAGACTTGGTGTTCCTCAATACTGTGACCTTGTGGAATAGGTGGCACCATCTCATTTTCATTGAAACACACTTGAGACTCACTCTCTACATAAGAACTAGCTCCAATGGATTTATGTCTATCCCTCTAAAGAGTTTGTCATTTCGAATTTTCCAAATATACCAGATTATCCAGAAATAAGGATCTCTATCTAATTATGGCTCTACGGTGTTATTTTTTTCTCCAGAATTGATAATCTATATCAGCATAAATATTTGACATCGGAAAGATATCTGGACTTATTGGTATCGCTGATAGGGACCAAGCTTGTAAAACTGGCTGACATTTTAAGATGGCATGAGTAACAAACTTTTTATGGTTCTCCACATGACAGACAATAGTTATCACATCTCATATTTTTTCTTGTCATATTTCTCGTTACTGCTACATGATCTGTTAATAATTGCCATATAAAATAATATTTATCTCTTATTTGTTTTAGGTTTTGTTTGGGTTTAACTATTTATATTTGTAAATGGTTTGAATATGTTTCTAATCCTTGGCTATTGGGTTAATATAAACTAGCTTTTGATCCGCGTGCTTGCGCGGATGTATATTCTGTATAAATATATGTTTGTATTACTTATAAAAACATTCATATTTATGTTTCACAGGTTATTGAATTCTGATGTCGGTGTATCTTGTTCATTTTGATTAGTGTCTTTTTTCTAACTATCAAGTTGTATATTTTTTGATATTGTACCATTTTTACTTGGTACACTAAATAATTAAGTGTAAAATACTAGAGTATCTTGTTTAGATTGTGTGTGTTTTATTAAATTATACTAATAAATTTTGGGATTGAAATTATATTTTTAGATTTTATAGATAATTTTAAAAATAAATTATTTAGACAGAAAAAATTATAAAAGATTCACACAAAAATAATAGATCTAGCATATCGTCTGTTGCCACATAATTCTCCATAAGGCCCACATCCCATTCCTTTGTTTCCTGGTTGATAAGATCACTCACTCTCAGATTCAGATGCATAATTGGAGCTGTAGAATTAGCCGGTCTGGCTGGTAATGTCAGAATCCAAGGGTCCTCCCACACTTTAACCTCATAACCAAATGTATTTTATGTCTGATTCACAAAAGCAGAAGACTTCTGGCTGCTGAGATGCTAGTCCACACATAAGATGGACTAGTGACAGAAATTGTACGCAATGGCGAGCTCATTCTATAGTATCTACCCCTCAAAACTCGCGATATTAATGAATCATGGAACTGGGTAATCTTCCATAGTTGTTTGGCTAGTAAAAGCCAAATTGAACTCATGTATCATATGGAAGCCGATCCCCCCATCCTCCCACCGTAAGCAAAGTTTTAACAAATTTTGCTCAGCGAATTCCTCTTTTAGGTGGGTTTGAACTTCACCAAAACTGTGCAATGACACTTGCAAGGTTTTCACAGATCTCTAATGGAAGCAAAACGCATGACATAACGTATGTTGGAAGGGCGAGCAAAATATATTTAATCAGGACTTCCTTTCCTCCTTTTGAAAGCTATCTTCTTGTCCATTCGTTGACTATGTTCCTTAGTCTGTCTTTGAGAAATGCAAACAGTTTACATTTAGAACCACTAATATCTTCTGGTATGCCTAAGTAGGTTCTCATTCCTCTTTCATTTTGAATCCCTAGTGTATCTTTAGTCTGTTGTCTGCCTTCTGGGCCAATTCCCTTTCCAAAGAGCAGAGAGGATTTATCAAAGTTAATACATTGTCCTGAGGCTTATCCATATTTCCTGACCACTTTCATCACTTCTTCATATTCACGGGGCTCCGCCTTACAAAACAACAGGCTATCATCAGCAAAGAGAAGGTGGGATACCGATGCACACGCGCGTGTGACACGCATCCCCGTTATCTTTCCTTGATTCTCTGCATGATTAAGAAGGCTCACGAGCGCTTCCGTGAATAGATAGAAAATGAAAGGAGACAAAGGATCTCCTTGACGTAAACCTCTCACTGGAACAATATTGTCTCTTGGTTGGCCATTCATAAGCACTTTTTGCTTGACATAAATAATGCAACGATCCAGGCTACCCAAGTTTTCAAAATCCCATTTTTCGCATAACTGCCTCAATGAATGACCATTCCATCCTATCATACGCTTTGCTCATGTCAGTTTTAATGGCCATCCTTTTATTTCGTCCACTTGGCTTAATTCTGAGTGCATGAAACATTTCTTGAGCTATCATAATATTATTAGATATCTGTCGTCCAACAAGAAAGGTTGACTATGTTTCAGATATTTTGTCGGGTATAACCTTTTTTAGTCTCTGGCATAAGACCTTGGAGATTATCTTATAACTGACATTACATAGGCTAATGGGTCGGAATTTTCCCATCTCTATCGGTTTATCTATCTTTGGGATGAGACATATATTCGTATTATTTAATCCATTCGCCATAGGTCCATCAAAAAGAAATTGATTAACCATTTGAGTTAAATCTTCCTTTACTATGTCCCAAAACGTTTGGTAAAATAGGGATGTCATACCATCTGGTCTTGGGGTTTTCTCTGGGTGCATAGCAAAAAGAGCTAATTTCACCTCCCATTCAGTGACAAGAGCTGTGAGGTCAGCATTAATCGAATCAGTAATCATTGTGGATACCTCAGATAGTGCTTCCTCAATATCTTCTTGATTAAAAGACTCAAAAAGTTGATCAAAATAACTAGTAGCAATGGCTACTATTCCTTCTTCATCTTGAACAACATTTCCGGAAGCGTCTAGCAGCTGTGTAATTCTATTCCTTGCTTTTTTTTGTTTTGTGAGAGCATGGAAAATTTTGGTATTTCTATCTCTCTCTCTTAGCCAAAAAAATATGACATTTTTGTTTCCAGAACATCTCCTCGTCCTTAAGAGCATCAGATAATTCCTTTAAGGCTACTGCTATTTCTTCAGTCGAGGCGTCATCATTTGCATATAATTCATCCACCTTCACTTTAAGCTCTTCGACACATTTTTCTGAGTTCAAATTATGTTGTTTTCTCCAGTCACTCAAAGCTTGACAACAACTAAAAATATGCTCCATGATACTTGCATCAGGTGGAAGATCTGGTAATTTCCACCCTTCAAGAATGACTTGTCTTAGTTCCTCATTATCCAGCCACCTTTTATCAAATTTAAAACTTTTGGACTTCCTCGCAGGCTTAGTAAGAACATCAGCTAAAATCGGTAATGATCTGATCCCTACAATCTCATATACTTTACCTTAGAATGAAAAAATTCTCATGCCAATCCTCATTTCCAACTACTCTATCAAGGCGACATCTGACAGTTGTTCTTCCTGCTCTTTTTCCCACCCAAGATAACATGTCTCCAATGAATGAAAATTCCAACATGCCACAATCACTTAGCATTTGTTTAAAAGGTAGGAATGAACTGTCTGAACATTATCTGCCACTTTCCTTCTCATTATGATCAGTAATTTCATTAAAATCTTCTATCATAAACCAAGGTCCAGATCTTGCTGTTGAGAAACGCGTTAGATGTTCCCAAACTTGATCTCTATGTTCTAACACATGATCACCATAAAAAAACGTCATAAAGACTTTTATTCCATCAATGACTGCCTCAACGTCAATCATTCTATTATTCAAAAATAATACATTTATTTGAAATTCATCCATAGAAAATAAATCTAAACCTCCGATCAATTAGGCAATTTGATTTTGATTTAAAATTTGTGGACCTTAAATCTATATCGTAGTTCATATAAGAACAAAATTATAATGTTTTAATTATAATGGTATTCTATTGTGATTTTTTGAGAAAAATTAAGGGTTATTTTTTTTTGGGAAGTTAACTTTATTACTTATTGTGAAAACCATACAAAATGTTTTTTAATTACTACATTTTTCTAATACCCAGCGTGCCCTTTTTTACGATGTGAGAAAAAACGTACTAACAAGAATGCCATTACTTTTTACTGCCACGTAGGCAAAAAATCTGTTCCAAGTAAGAATACTGCATGAAACTCATCTGTAATACGAGACGAATTTTGTTATGGCTGAGTTATAGTTACGTCGCGGCTGACTTAAAGAATGCAGCTGACTTATGAGAAATAACCTGCGTTATGAACATAACTCAGCCTATCGTTACGGCTGACTTAAGTAAATTGGGCTGGTTTATGTGATAACGGCTGAGTTACGGTCACATGATACGACTGACTTATACATCGGCGGGCTGAATTCTGGAATATCCGGCTGACTTCTAGTTACGATACGGCTGAGTTAACTATCGCTGCTGGTTAAATGATCATCAACAAGCTGAGTTCTGAGAGGTTTTTACGGCTGGGTTATTTTTAATCAGCAGTAATAAAATGGAGTAACAGTAAACTCAGCTGAATTACGGCTGACTTATTAGCGAAAGATTAATTACTAGAATAGCATTCATTTGCCGGCTGATTTATTAGACGATACGGCTGACTTATTGTGTTTCATCGTTGTTATGGCTGATTATTAACAAAAGATTAATTACTAAAGTAGTATTCACGTTTTGACTGACTTACGGTGTACTTGGTGTTTGACTTATTGTGGCTGACTTAAGTGTTCGCTTGGTGGCTGACTTAAGTGTTCGCTTGGTGGCTGACTTAAGTGTTCGCTTGGTGGCTGAATTACCGATTTTCCATGTCATCATCCATGTCAGCTTTTATTTTCCATGTCATTACTAACTTTACAACCATGAAATTAGGGTTTATGTTACACACGCCGATCTTTGTTCTTCACCTTCTTCTCTTTCTCTAAAATCTTATTGATCTGATAATTATTTTTTCAGGTGACTGGATTAAGAAAAACAGATATGTATTTCAAACCGATAGCAGAGGATGTATAGTTCTGCAAGTCAGTACTCGATGATTACGGATTGAATGAGTCGAGTCATCAGATTCAGCTAAGCTACCAGTTGTCGGATAAAGCTTTGAAAACAATGTCTCACGACACGCCACCAGTTTACGTCTCCAATACTCGTCAACTGAAAAAAAAATTAAGCCTAAGGAAAATTGAAAATTACGTCTCTGTGTAGACTTTACAGAGAACGAGGATGATGAAAGCAGCCGGAAAGACGGAGCGGGAGAGAAGAGTAATAAACTATACAGTTTCAGCTCAGGAGCAGAAGTCTCAAAAGTTGAATCTAGATACGATGGTTATAGTTTGAAGGAGAAACACAACGCCAATGAGAATAACTTCTCTAGTATCTTCGACGGAGAAAAATAGAAAGATGTTGGAGAAGATGAAGAAGGCGAAGAAGACAGTGAATTTGAAAGCCGATTTGACATGTTCGACGACTCAGATGGTGCGTCATCCAAAGATGATAACTTTAGCTCATAAAGTGAGTCTCCAGCACAAGACGAAGATTCACCAACACTACCGCCTAAAAAGAGCTCTCAGACGACTGGAAATTCTTGCATTTGGAGCGGATCTAAAGGGGATTCGGAGGTTCTATGGTTGGAGATGTCTTCGCTAAACCTTGCTGTTGCACAATGATACGAGAGTAAAGCTGAGTTGGAAAGACGACTGAAACTTCTTACAATGAGAGATCGAATTGATTTTGATGTGGAAGTATCCAACCCAGATTTACTCATTGTTAAGTGTTGGGGTTGTGGATGTCTTTGTTGAGTTCGTGCTTCAACACAAGGGGATTGCCGGACATTCTATGTTCGTATTTACGTATCGGAACATACATGTTCTGTAACTGAGTGTTCTAATCGATCTCGACAAGCAACACCAGATATTTTAGGACAATTGTACAGGGACTTTCTCGGCGACGTTGGTCCGGCCGTTCGACCTGTGAGTGTTGGAATAGCTCTCAATAAACAGTTTGGTCTCAAGGTAATTAATTTAGTTAGGCTGACTTATATCAACGTTACAGCTAAGTTAGCTAAGTTATCCGACTGAGTTATTTATACGTTCTAGCTGAGTTAGTTAAGTGATTCGGCTAAGTTATTAATACGTTGTGACTGACCTTATTTGTATTCATTTGGGTAGATGGATTAGTGGAAATCATATAAGACTCTAAAATTAGCAAGGGAAATCGATGAGGGAACACCTGAAAACGGCTTTGAAAACTTTTCTTCTTACTTATACATGAAAAGAAGGGCAAATCCTGATACAATAACTCGTCTTCAAATCGATGAATTTGAAAGATTTTTCCGAGTCAATTGGTCAGACGATGACTACTTCACTTATTAGATTAGTATTAGCCGCCTATCTCGGAATGTCCTTGCGTTTGGTGTGAGCATAAATGGATTTCCTTTCATGCGCAAAGTCGTGGTTGTCGATGGTATGTTTCTTAATGGCAAATACAAAGGGACGGTTCTAACAGCATTAGCTCAGGATGGTAACATTCAAATTTTGTCCAATGGCCTTTGGTGTGGTTGATACATAAAATGACGATTCGTGGCACTGGTTTTTTATGCAACTAAAAGTTTTGATTCCTGACGACAAGGGTCTTTCGATAATCTCAAATAGGCATAACTCGATTGGGAAGGCTATTCGAAATGTGTATCCGATGGCTACTCGAGGAATTTGCATGTACCATTTATATAAGAACATTTTGGTACGATACAAAGGAAAAGATGTATTTCGTCTGGTGAAGAAAGCAGCAAGATGTTTTAGGATGCCTGACTTTAATGCAATGTTTGAGGAGATTGAAGCTATTAATCCTAACCTTCATGGGTACCTCCAAAGAGCTGATGTCAGAATGTGGGCGCGTGTTCATTTCCCAGGCGAAAGGTACAATTTCATGACTACGAACATAGCGGAATCAATAAATAGATCATTATCAAATGCTAGAGGTCTTAACCTTGTTCGACTACTAGAATCGATACGGGTTATGATGACCAGATGGTTTCCTGAACGGAGAGAGGATGCTGAATCGCAGCGAACCATGCTTACAAGTGCTGTAGAGAAACTACTACTTGTAAGTCAGCCGTAATTATTAAATAAGCCAGCCTAATTAGATTTCATAACCCAGCTGTAGCAACGATAATTCAGCCTAAATAGATTCTATAACTCAGTTGTAGCAACGATAAATCAGCCTAAATAGATTTCATAACTCAGATATAGCAACGATAAGTCAGCCTAAATAGATTTCATAACTCAGCTGTAGCAACGATAAGTCAGCCTAAATAGATTTCATACGTCAGTCGTGTCATTTAATAAGTCAGCCTCTTATGTGTCATTGTTTATTTATAATAGGGTCGTGTTACTACTGTGAGACTGTTGACTGTACAAAGGATCAATGCTCATCACACTGAAGTTACTTATGGTGAGTCTTTGCATGTTGTTAACTTGGAAGGGAGAAAGTGCACATGCCGTCGTTTCGAACTGGAGAGATTACCAGGTCTGCATGCAATTGCAGCTGCTGAGTCCAGGAATGTTTGTCATATATCCCTGTGCAGTTCTTACTATACCAGCACTTATTTAATTAGCGCATACGCTCATTCAGTCATGCCGGTTGATTAAGTGCAACCAGTTCCAGATAACGTGGTTAATTTACCATTCTTTCCACCATTTATTCGTCTTCAGCCAGGAAGGCATAAGAAAAATAGGATGAAATATGTTTTAGAGGTTGCACTTGAAAATAAACGTCCTAGGAACGAACACACATGTTCTCGTTGTAGACATAGTGGTCATAATGTGAAAACTTTTCCGGTTTAAAAGTGTCGTATTGATTTCAGTTATGTAGACTATTGGTTGTATTACAGCTGAGTTATTAATTTTAATGTTTCTAATTAGGGCTGAGTTATAGTACGGCTGAGTGATTAAAATATGAATGGATGAGTCTCTTAATAATATACTGCGGCTGAGTTAAATGAAAGGCTGAGTAAATACAGGGCTGATATAAATAAACGTTACTGTTACGGCTGAGTTTATTGATATGTTATGGCTGAGTTATATATGAATGGCTGAGTTATAGTAAGCCTGAGTTATAGTACGGCTGAGTTATTGAAATACACGGCTGGGTTATTGAACTTAATGGCTGAATTATTGAAATTCCAGGAGAAGCAGAGTACAAACCAAGTAGCTTACAAGAGTGATGAAAAGGAAACAAAGCAAAGGACCTAGCTAGTACATTCATTACAACCTTAGGCAGTACGACCGGTGAAACGAAGAGACGAGGAAGTTGAGCCAGAAGCAATGTGACCTGCAGAACAAGACAAAACAAGCAAGTTAAACCAGAAGCAATGTAGTTAAAGACAGATCAAGCAAGTCAACTCCAACACAAAAGACTCACCACTCTTTCTTCTCAAGTGTTTGCTCAGTATTTCAGAACACTCTTTGCTTTCCGGACATACACACATCAATGGAGAAGTTTTCCCTTCTCCAACCACATTGAACACAAATCAGTCTCCTATGTCGCATCTGTTATCAAAACAGAACTTTCTCCAGCCTCTTTTGATGTAATACATGCCTCCTGATTCGCTAAATCGCAAATTTACAGTCCATGAATTTCCCTCTTTGTTCACTAGTATCATATTTTGCCATTGCAAGTTTGTCTTCTTTTAGATTTGAAATAGAGACACAAAATATAAACTACTCACAAGTCCGTCTTCTATTAGATTTGAAGCAGTGACCTCAGCCACAAAAAATAGTCAATGAGAAAGAAGACATTGCCCATGTTCCTCCTGAAACATAAGAAACAATTTTTCAACGTCAAAAACATCTCACAAGTTTGCTATGCTATTACGGTGAACTTTGATTGAAACTTAATAATCTTGTGGTGAGGATGTGTATACTGAAACTCACAGCAGCTAGGACCAAAAGGAGTGACATGAAACACCATGTCTCTTTCGTGTTTGAACATGGAAACGTCACCGATTCGAAGGTCATGTGCTGTGGTGAAATCTTTCCAACCTCTGGTGAGTCTCTTGCCTTCTTGTATCACTTCCCAAGTGTTATCCGAAGCGTCCGATCTTAGTTTCCATGTTTTCTGGTTCGTCTTCCCATCTATGTGCTTTGAGAAGAATCCAAGTGGTATTGTCTGCAAGACAGAAAAGGAAACGTAAAGCATAACTCAAAATTAGGAAGATATACAGAGGAGAAATAGAGAGAGAGTGTCTACCACACCACTATCAAAACCAGGAAGCAGAAGCTTGAAGAAATGAGGTTCATGCAGATTCGCCATCTGCAAATGAGGTTCAAACTGAGATCGCTTTCAAACCCTAATCGAGTAAAACCCAAATCTGAACCGAGTAAACCCCAAATCAGAACCGTACAACGAAGAAATCAACATGCAACCTAATCTAAATCAAGAAATCAACAAGTTTAAGGCTTCAATCTACATTGAGTACACGAAGAGATGAAATCGCCTAAAGGGTGGCCGAGAGCTTTTTTCGTGAGAGAGATCGAATGATTTTTTTTTTCAAAGCTGTATACATTATTCCACCAACCCAATCATACCTTGCCACATCGTTAAGGATTCAATCCTTAAACACCTTCCTCATAACTAAATAATGCGGCTGAGTTATTTTAATTTGTAATTGAAATTGACGGCTGGGTTATTGAACTTTATGGCTGAGTAATTGAAATCCACGTCTGGGTTATTGAACTTTATGTTGGGGTCAAAATCAGTATGACAGAATCAATGGCCAAAACTTCCCGTAAAAAGAATACTAAATACGTTTTATAAAACTTGAGAAGTCGTTTTATAAATTTGAGAAATCATTTTATAAAAATCGAGAAATCGTTTTATAAAAATCGAGAAATCGTTTTATAAAAATCGAGAAATCGTTTTATAAAAATCGAAAAATCGTTTTATAAAAATCGAGAAATCATTTTATAAACCCGAGAAGTCATTTTATAAAAATTCTAATAAGTTTTCGAACAAAGGAAATCCGCAGAAAACTCGGAAATCGTTATCTCGAAAGAACGAAACAAACACCGATTACACGATCTTCCGAGTTAAGCGCAAAATCGCGAAAAACCGTAACTGTCGTAAAACGTGAGCTCGTTTGGCCGAACTAGCTCGCCCGTACGGCGAGCTACGAACATCCCATATAGCTTGCCGTTCGTCGAGCTAATTATCCCGAGCCTCCATCTCCCACGTCCTTGATTCAAGGCATACGTCTTTCGGCACGACCATGTTCCGAACCACGGTCGGAATGTCTCTCATTTTGTCTCAATCTGTCCTACCGTTCGAGTTTTACGATAAAAATCGTAAAGTCTTGCTTTCTCGAAAGAACTCAAGGAAATCGTATAAAACGGCAACGGTTAAACAAAACACTGAACATTGCCTAAACTATACGATTTACTCGAGATTTTCGTGAGAAATCGTAAAAAACGCGTTTTAATAAAAACTTCAAGTGAATCGTAGAAAACGGCAACGATTAACCGGAACATCGATTATTGCCAAACTTTAAGATTAACTCGAGAAATTTACTTAAAAACGGTATCGCTTCAGGAAACGATCTCGTCTAAAATCGTAAAACGGTTTCTTATCGCTAAACGGCTCAAAAAGACCTAAAACGCGATAAAAGCCCACTCGCGACTTTAACAAAATCTAACCCAAAGATACGACGAAGTTTTAATGATTTACTCATAGGAAAGAAGATAAATATCAAATTCGAAGATAAATGGCAAGTTTGAAGATAAATAGAAGATTTCCGCGGGAAAAAAGGAAAGATAAAGATAAATGGAAGATTCTCGATGAACTCGAATCTGGGCAAAACTGAAAGACTAAACCGCCTAGGAAGGGAGTATATAAGCAAGAGGCAGAGGACAGAAGCAGAGGACGAGTTTTCATAGCTTTCACCACCAAACTTAGCATTTAGGCAACTTTCCGTTTTTGTTATCGAGCTGCGTCTCAACTAGGGTTTAGTCTTAGGACGCTAGGGTTAGTAATCTCGCCGATGGCTCACGCAGCTAAGGCTACTCTAGTTGTAACCGTTCTTACGTAAACTTGGAATAAGATCCTTCTTGCTCTCAATCTCGTTTTTATTCTCTTATTACTTAATCTCGTCGTGTTCTTAATTGTTTGTGTGCGGTTCCGCAGATAGCCGGGTCCTCTGGGAACTTAGGGTTTACTCAAAGTTCCCTTATTTACGATTTATTGACAGTAGGAGAATTTCGGTTCCCACACTTTACAGCTGAGTAATTGAAATTCATGACTGGATAATTGAACTTTATGGCTGAGTTATGCAAATATGAATGGCTGAGTCTCTTAATAATATACTGCGGCTGAGTTAAATGAAAAGCTGAGTAAATATACGGCTGAGTTAATTAAATGTTACGGCTGAGTTAATTAAACATTACGAAGAGAGTTTTTTTAACAAATAACATAAAAAGACTAACTACATTCTAAAACCAAAGTTATCAGGTCCAAACTCTTCAAACATATCCACGAGAGCAAGTAAAACTCTAGTTAGCATCCAATCAGGCTTCTGTCCACCATGCGCTCAATTCCTCTTCAGCATCCGCATTTGATGACGAAATATCGTTCTGGCAACGCGATTAAAGTTCTCCCAAACTTCGAAATTATGGATCGGATCCCAAATGTTATTTCGCTAGAAAAAAAAAGAAAATTACTAATATTAAAAACATAAAAAATGTTGTTAGATCTAATATGGATACATAATGGATGCTTACAGCGAGTTCAAGAAACCAGCACTCCTTAAAATGAGTGGGACTGACACGGTAGGTCGGCCACTTGATGTCACTCAAATT
>CAKOAT010113710.1:55727-78595 GCA_932364175.1 Eruca vesicaria subsp. sativa
GAGTCACAAAAGATATAATCCTAAGTGATTAAGCTAGGTTGAAAAGGTTTAAAACAATAAATAAAAGTTGGTAGCAATGGTAAGTTGCTAAGGAAAATAGGTTTTGGGTTTAAAAACAATGAAAGAAAATAGTTAGATTCAAGGTTACTATTCAGAAAATCAGGATTATAAATCTATGGATGTCTTAACGAATTGCTTGACGATATATGAGAACTTGAATCCTTAGATAAATCTATAGCTGTCACTATTAGACTCATCCATTGATCTGATTGCCGACAGTATCGATCGATGTTGCTATCGCAGTGTCGATCGATATATGTTGCCGTCGATCGATGACTCTATAGGAGTATTGATCGATATAGTATCAGATCGAATTGAAACTATGTTCACCCGAGAATTTCTATCAGACCGGCTATCGCTCGTACCTAATAGAGTCTGGACTTAGCCAAATGATTTCAGGAAAATGACTATTAGATTAGTCTCTCCATAATCATAACTCTAGGTAGCAAGTCTAGAGTAAGCATTAGGGTTCATTTGGATAATGAATATAACAACTCAACAATCCATAGTTGGGGCTAATCCCTCATAACTATTTTAACCCTAAATCTAACAAATGAATCTACTCAGACATAGCCAAGAGATTCATAGCAAAAGAATAAGATGAAAAGAAAATACTTTTATTGCTAAGTAGAAATAGAATACAAAACTTTCTTATTAGATCTAATGATGTCCTTCTAGGGCTCATAGGCATAACATTAAATATGGAGTACAATTAGGTTAAAAACTAATCAGGGGCAATCTTATAATTTGGTGAGAACTTGGGCTTCAAGTCGGCCAAGTAAATCTTGCTCATCACGCTCTGTATCGATCGATGGTACATGGTGTACATCGATCGATGGAGTATCTCGACTTCAACTTCTACGGAATCGTCATCGATCGATTACACAAGGGGTGTATCGATCGATATGTGTCTCTCAATGTCGGATCTTCATAGTCATCTTGTAAAACTTTCCTTTAAGCTCCATAAGGCACCTAAATCATCACTTTACTACAAAATGCTCCTGAACCTGAAAACATACCTAATAGACTCCAAAAAATAGATAATTATTATAAAAACATATCAATACCATGACCAAAAACGGGTCAAAGTCATGGTATATCAACTCCCCTAGCTTTAACCTTTTGCTTGTCCTCAAGCAAACCTTAAGTTAGTCTTTGAAAGAAGTTTAAAAACAGCAGGGAATCAATCAAAATCTCAACTTCAAAATCATCACCTCTTACTTTGTTGCAAACCACATCTCATATCTATCAACTACAGAAGTACATTATACCATATCCTAGCTTAGAACCCAAATACATCTAGCCAATCAACTTAAATATTCCTTGTCTGTCTATCCCCTCTACTGATTTCATTTATGCATAAAAATAAAGGTGTAGGCTTTACCTTGGGAGTATCGATCAAGGAACACATAGATTCAACTCAAACAAGTTTCAGGCATTCTCATCCTGGTTCCCTTTCTTTCTTTATCCCCCTTCTCTGAATCCCAACTCTTTCTTTCTCTCTTTTTTTTTTATATATCAATCCCAATGAACAACTAATGTTCATCTTATTGATTTTTCTTGACAAAGTGTAAGCGAATAGTGGGGTCATAGGTAATGTACCTCTCCCTCGCTTTGATCATTCCTTTGATTTAGAATAGTGGGGTCATAAGTAATGTACCTCTCCCTCTGCCTCTCAGGAAATCATATCAGTCTTTTATTCTCTGGGGATGCCGAAGGAAGGAAAGAAGGAAACCAAAATTTTTTAGACTTTTACCTTCTAGACTTGCAGGAGGATTCCGATTCCTTGTATGCCAAGCCCCAAGACAAGCAGTAGATGTCAGGTTAGGTTGGAAATCAGCTTTGGTTTTTCCAGACAATCATGAAAGTGTTGACATAGGTGATCGGTGATCCACTTTAGCATTTATAGTACTTTCTGCAATCAACAAATCTAAGAATGGTGCTACGGAGTGGTAAGATAAAAAGTAATCCTTTCTTGACTCAATAAAACCAATTTTTGAAAACTTTTATAAATAAGATTAAAAAGAGGTAAAGTAGCATCAGTAATCAACTCCCCCCAGACTTAAATCATACACTGTCCTCAGTGTATAATTAGTCATAGTAAGAGCATAAGAAAAAGTAAATGTGTAACTGATATCATAGTGGTGAACGATATACCTGACCGATATGGATATCGATCGATGGTGAGTCGCCATCGTCGATCGATGCGTGTAGGTTTGTGTCGAGCGATATCGACTGGTTCGTATTGGTCGATAGGTAATGATCGTGTGTCTATCTTCCTAAAAACAAATAAAAACGAAACTAATAAGTAAAAATAAAATAAAATAAATAAATAAATACCTAACAGTGGGTTGCCTCCCACTCAGCGCTTGGTTAAAGTCAGTTAGCTTGACTATGGAATTATGGTGAGTGAGGTGGGTTGCAGGTACTTGTTGGGAAACAAGTGTCCTCCTTTTCTTGTGTTTCTTCAAACCACGAGGTTAGAAAGCTTCTTGTTGCTTTCTCACTTCTGGTCATACTAGTCTTCAAACCATAAACTTCAGTTTGGATCCTTCCCAACCATTCTTCTAAGCTGGCAAGGCTGTACTGATGGTGTCCAAGCATGCTGTAGATGTGTTCTGTAGTTCGCTGCATGGTGTCGTGGTGTGTTGGATCGTCGGTCGATTCTGGAGGTTGCATATCGGTCGATGTGTTGTTTGCTTCATCGATCGATGGGGATGGATCAGGTCGGCTGGCGAGCTGGCTTTGAATATCTTCTACCTCCTTCTGAATATCTTCCATTGTGCACTGCAATCCTTTGACGTCACTGTGTAGTGGAAACCAATATCTGTCCAGTAATCTGTAGTCTTCGTCTCCACAAAACTCAATAGATTTGTAGATATCTCTTGTGGCTGCTTCTAGTTCTTCTCTGGTACAGAATTCTTGAGCACGGGTATCGATCGATGGATTGGGTTTGTCATCGATCGATAGCTTCTGGAAGTGGTGCTCGATCGGGTTATGGACGGGTGTATCGATCGACGCAAGGGTAGGTGTATCAGTCGATGCCTGTGTCTGAGATCTCAGTTGTGCACGCAAGGTGTGGACTTCTTCTTGTAGGGCTTCTCTTTCATATCGTACCAATTCAACGCTGGTGGTATTCCATAGTAGTTCTCCTTGAAGTCTTGATAGGTCTTTCTCATGTTCATATTGCATGGCTGCTATCTCCCAGTTGTGATCTCCGGTTCTTCCATCTAGCATATAGATGACTTCTGCCTGTGTGTAAAGCTTGCCATCTGGAACTCCTTTAGCATATTGATCAGCATATCCTGGTAGACAGAAACAAGAGCGTCCAAATAATGAGGCTCTCTTCAGTAAGTTTCCCATGTCTTCTTTGGTAACCGGGATGATGTCTCCGTTTACTGCTCTTGCATGACCAGATTCATCTCTGTAGACTCCATATTCATCCTTCTTTTCCCAAAAGAAACGACGGACTCCGTTGTTGAAATCTCTCTTCCCATACTCTCGGTGCGTATCGATCGATGCGAGTCTCCATGCATCGGTCGATGGTCGTTTTCTTTGGTGCGGATCGTTTTCGATGATAGGTCCATTGGCCATCTGAAGGATGTCTGCAACATCTTCTGTGGAGATTGGAATGATTCTCCCATCTATAGCTCGTGCATGACCATCTGAATCCCTGAAAATACCAAACTCATCGGGTATTAGTGAATTTAAATCAAATTTAAGTTATTGTACCTCGGATGGTGTTGTGGCAGGGTCGGTTGGTGGTTGGAGATTGATAGCGAGCGATGAAGAGAGCTCCGTATCGATCGATTGTGTGTGAAACATGTCGGTCGATGGTTTGGACTCCATGTCGATCGCTACGGGTGCTGCAGGTTGGATCGCGGGTGGTAGTGGTGCTGTATCTACTGCAAAACTTCCGTGATAGGTGCTGGCCCAGCTTCCAATCGAGTAATCTCCGTGGTGTGGCTCATATGGGACATAGACTGGTTTGCAGTAGGGTTCATCGCTCGTTGATTCGAAAAGTCGTTTGAGCGATATGGGTGGAGGCACATCGGTCGATGGAGTAGGGTCTGCATCGGTCGATGGGCGGAAAAGGCAAGAGAAAAAGTCGCATCTGGCTTCGTTGAGGCGAAGAGATCTATACTTGGCGGCTCGTTCCTCTGTATTATCTGTGTCATACTCATCATCGGTATCAAAATCGCTGCCTGGAAACTTGTCAAGGGTCTTTGGAAACAGCAGATCGATTAGTGACACTGAGTAGACAATGGGCGATTCGGGTTGAGGCATATCGATCGATGGACATGGTGTTGTATCGGTCGATGCTCATCGGAGGAAGGTCGGGTTAGGAGGGTGTTCTGCATCTTCTCAAAGAAATCGGTACTCTGTGGCTCGTTCCTCCTCATAATCTTCATCATACTCCTCCTGAGTAGTGATACTAGCTAGCTCGGGCATGTAGTGATCGTTTTCCCACTCATCTGCGTTGAAATCGGCGTCTGGAAACTCGTCGTCGATCTGTTAGAAGACTCTATCGATCGATGACCAGGTAGTGCTGTCGGTCGATGGTTCTGCAACGGTATCGGTCGATGGAGAAGTGTTGTCATCGGTTGATACGGCTTCTTCGGTTTCGTACTCTTCCATAGAATCATACTCGTGGGCACAGAAACAGGTGGCTACGAGTGTTGAGCTTGCTGGCCTTCGAAACTTGATGACTGGAACAGGGTTGTACTGGAAGGAAGGGTTGATAAGGGTTAGGCAGAGCTTGTTGGTTTGTAGGTCACAAACAGCTCCAACTGTGGCTAAGAAGGCTCTTCCAAGTAGTAGAGAAATCTTGAAGTTGAGCTTGTTGGAGAGGACATGGAAGTCTGTAGGAATTAGGGTTTCTCCAATATGTAACTCAAGGTTGCGAACGATGCCTCCAGAGCGTTGTTGAGAACAATCCACAAAGTTGAAAGTTTCTTCAGAAGGCTCTATCTTCAGACCTAGATGGTCTGCCATAAGCTTGGGTAAGATGCTAACTCTAGATCCTGTGTCACAGAGGGCACGAGGGAACTTAACACATTGGATGGAACATGGTATTGTGAACTTCCCTGGATCACTCTTCTTCTCTAGTGTTATCTTCTGCTTGAGGCTATCTCTGACTTGGTTAAACATCCTCCTTATGTCTTCTTCTATCTCCTTGGTTTCTCTAAAGAACATCCACAATCAGTGTGAAAAATAGGCTTCTTCAAAAGGTTTCTCTTTAGGTATTCTGAGGACTCTTTTTCTGAAGCTTGACAACTCCTTCTCATTAGCTTCTCTTTTATAGGTTTTATGTATCTTCTCTTTCCTTTTTCTGAGAACTCTTCCCAGAGTTTCCTTTTTTATCTCCATGGACTCAAAGATATCCGTGGGTCTCTCTTTTAGGGCTGCTGTAGGGTTTCTGGTGGTGTAATACTTCTCCCGGAAAGCGTCAAGACGTGCACTATCGATCTTAGGAAGCTGCACTCGGCGTTTGGGTAATGTGTATCGATCGACACTGGCTGGAGTGTGTCGGTCAATACCAGGGTCTTGGTGTCGGTCGATGACGCGGCATCATGTCGGTCGATGACAGGGATGGATGGATGTGGGTGACGTGCTGCGAAGGCGTCGTGAGACATAATCTGGACGAAGTTGCACTCGGGAGGGTTTTCATCTGAGTCCATCGATCGACACTCGTCAAAGTCTATCGATCGACGTACTAAAGGTGATATCGATCGATGTTGCCTAGGCAATATCGATCGATAGTAGTCGTAGGCGAACTCTCTTTCACTCTCATCATCAGATCTCTGAATCTCTTCTACTACCTCTTGCAAAAATTCATCATCCATGATGGCATTGATGTTCTGGTTGTGGGCAGACTCCTGCTTCTTGAGTGCTTTTCCTGTCTGAAACACTTGGGTCTCTAGCTTCTTCACATGGGTGCTGAGGGCATCTATCTTCGTGGTGAAGGTGGTGTAGACTGAATCGATCTTTCCATTGAAGTTTACGTCGAGCTTCTGCTGGCTCTCAAGTATCTTGTCTATCAATTCCTCCAGTTTAGTATCTTGGGTGGGGGGGTGTGGATTTGAGTAGAAGGCACTTCCATAGCTTCTGTTGTTGTTAGGGTTGCTGCTGCTGAAGTTGTTGGGCTTCTGAGAACTCTGGTTGAAGTTGCTTCTCTGGCCTGTGAAGTTTGTGTATCCTTCTTGGTTACCAGATCTCTGAAAACCAGCTCCACTAATCCAGTTGACATCTTCTTCAATAATGTCTGAATCTTCCACTGAACAGATCTGCTTGTTTAGGAGCTTCTGAATGTTGTCTAGTTGTGCTTGAACTTCATTGACATACTCCTTCCCAAGGGATGGTGTGGTCTGCGTCACAGAGTTTCTTGTGCTGTTGCTGGAAGCCAAGTTATCAATTAGCTTGATAGCATTCTGAGGATTCCTGGTGGTGAAGTTGCCATCACTAGCTGTATCAAGGGCTCTCTTGAAATCTGGGCTGATGCCTCTGTAGAAAGTGCAGAGCAGTTGCACTTTGTTGAATCCGTGGTGTGGGCAGTCTCGCTGGTAGNCTGGAAGCCAAGTTATCAATTAGCTTGATAGCATTCTGAGGATTCCTGGTGGTGAAGTTGCCATCACTAGCTGTATCAAGGGCTCTCTTGAAATCTGGGCTGATGCCTCTGTAGAAAGTGCAGAGCAGTTGCACTTTGTTGAATCCGTGGTGTGGGCAGTCTCGCTGGTAGGATTTGAATCTGTTCCAAGTATCCTTGATTGACTCTTCAGGGGCTTGGGTGAATGTAGCAATTTTCTTCCTCCAGTCTTCAGCGCGTGAAACATCAAAGATATTACGCAGGAAGGCGTGCTTGATGTTACTCCAAGTGGTAAGGGAACCTGGTGGTAGTTGTCTCAGCCACTGCAAAGCTTCTCCAGATAGAGAGTACTTGAAAAGCTTGCATAAAAGATAGTCTTGAGGGACTCCTTTTGCTTTGACTAGGGTTACAAGATCCTCGAACCTCTCCAGATGGTCCATAGGATGCTCATGGGGCAAACCACATAAAGGGATTTTTCCTACAAGTGTGTAGTACTGCGGCTTGAGCTCAAAATCTCCTCTCTGAATAGCAGGAGGGAGGATGGCTGATCGGTTTGAATAGAACTGATCCAGACGGTTGTAGTCAGCCAAAGTTCTGGTCTCTTCTACAGGTTGAATGATGCATGTGGGTGCAGTTTCTTCTTCAGTAATGACCTCCTTCTGATCATTCAGCTTCTGACCTGCTGCATTTCGCAGGTGACCATCTTGATCACGCAGGTCTCCATTCTCATCGGGTATGAGAATCATAGGTGCTACCATGTCTCGCCGGTTAGTATCGATCGATGTAAGGTGAGGTGTATCGATCGATGTCAAGTGAAGGGTATCGGTCGACAAACGGTTGTTGATGTTGATCGATGAGGTGGTGTTGGTGTTGGTCAACGAACGGTTGTTGATGCCGATCGATGGGATGGTGAAGGAATCGGTCGACGAACGGTTGTTGATCGTCGGTGGAAAGCGCGTATCGGTCGATATAGAGGTGTTGGTATCGATCGACGTGGAGCGTAAGTCTTTGCGGATGCTACGCTCCAGATTGTTAGGATCTTCTGAGTACAAAAGTTGCTTTTCCCTGTTGCTTCTAGTACTGCTGGGCATGTACCTGAAAGAGACAAAAAGAAAAAGAAAAAATTTGTGTCAAAAGAATGAAAAATAAAAAGTAACAAATAACCTAGACTGAATCAGATTAAATCTAATAGTGATCTTAGTTCCCCGGAAACGGCGCCTAATTTGATGTCACTCAAATGTTTAACCCTAAGGAGTGATTTACTCTCTCAAATAAGAGGTTCAATCGTAGTACTTAGGGATCGAATCCACAAGGAACTAGAGTCACAAAAGATATAATCCTAAGTGATTAAGCTAGGTTGAAAAGGTTTAAAACAATAAATAAAAGTTGGTAGCAATGGTAAGTTGCTANTAAGGAGTGATTTACTCTCTCAAATAAGAGGTTCAATCGTAGTACTTAGGGATCGAATCCACAAGGAACTAGAGTCACAAAAGATATAATCCTAAGTGATTAAGCTAGGTTGAAAAGGTTTAAAACAATAAATAAAAGTTGGTAGCAATGGTAAGTTGCTAAGGAAAATAGGTTTTGGGTTTAAAAACAATGAAAGAAAATAGTTAGATTCAAGGTTACTATTCAGAAAATCAGGATTATAAATCTATGGATGTCTTAACGAATTGCTTGCAATTATTTGAGAACTTCAATCCTTAGATAAATCTATAGCTGTCACTATTAGACTCATCCATTGATCTGATTGCCAATAGTATCGATCGATGTTGCTATCGCAGTGTCGATCGATATATGTTGCCGTCGATCGATGACTCTATAGGAGTATCGATCGATATAGTATCAGTTCGAATTGAAACTGTGTTCACCCGAGAATTTCTATCAGACCGGCTATCGCTCGTGCCTAATAGAGTCTGGGCTTAGCCAAATGATTTCAGGAAAATGACTATTAGATTAGTCACTCCATAATCATAACTCTAGGTAGCAAGTCTAGAGTAAGCATTAGGGTTCATTTGGATAATGAATATAACAACTCAACAATCCATAGTTGGGGCTAATCCCTCATAACTATTTGAACCCCAAATCTAACAAATGAATCTACTCAGACATAGCCAAGAGATTCATAGCAAAAGAATAAATGAAAAGAAAATACTTTTATTGCTAAGTAGAAATAGAATACAAAACTTTCTTATCAGATCTAATGATGTCCTTCTAGGGCTCATAGGCATAACTTTAAATATGGAGTACAATTAGGTTAAAAACTCGTCAGGGGCAATCTTGTAATTTGGTGAGAACTTGGGCTTCAAGTCGGCCAAGTAAATCTTGCTCATCACGCTTTGTATCGATCGATGGTACATGGTGTACATCGATCGATGGAGTATCTCGACTTCAACTTCTACGGAATCGTCATCGATCGATTACACAAGGGGTGTATCGATCGATATGTGTCTCTCAATGTCGGATCTTCATAGTCATCTTGTAAGACTCTCCTTTAAGCTCCATAAGGCACCAAAATCATCACTTTACTACAAAATTCTTCTGAACCTGAAAACAAACCTAATAGACTCCAAAACATAGATAATTATTATAAAAACATATCAATATCATGACCAAAAAGGGGTCAAAATCATGGTATATCACCACTCATGAACACACCCTTCTCAAAGAGTAGGCAGAATCGCAACAGATAGATCATGCAAGAATGTAAATAACTCTACGGTGGTTTTGGGAACATTTAGACCCACCCAGGGTTTAGAAATGGTATGTTATCCCGATCTGCCGAGCTTAGAATAGCATTCACACTGCTCGCTAACTTTTTCTATAATACGAGAGAAAGCGACAAATAAGAGCAAAACCTTAAGCAATTTACCTGATGAGATTGTGATAGCTGAGGAAGACTATATATAGAGAGGTATAGAATGCCAAACGTCACGATTAAGTTACACAAGGCGGCTGAGTTATTTAGTTCCCGCCCAAAACTACGAAACGTTGCGGCTGTTATTGAAGAATACGTAAGGTCGGGCTTAAGCTAGACTTTCTATCTAAATTATTGATATGTTATGGCTGAGTTATATAATTCCCGCCCAAAAATACGAAATGCTGCGGCTGAGTTATACATATGTTACGGCTGAGTTATTTATTTATTACGGCTGAGTTATCTTAGAACATGAAACGTCGCATCAGAAGACCCCTTTTCAACTCTCTATTTAAACACGAAATCAGTTTCACCCTTATCTACACAAACTGATTATCTTAGAAAATGGAAGGTTTCCCGATTCTCGAAATGCCTGAATAAATTCAAGTGTTAGTTGTTGAACGTCTGTCCAGTAATTCGATGAAAGATCTTTATAACCTCAGAGCATCGTGCAAGTCGATGAAGGCGTTAATAGAGCGGCGGAGGGTATATCATTTTTTTGATTTGCTATCATTTCCCTGGGGAACGGCTATGCCTATTTAGTTGTTACCAACTTGCTACGCTGAGGGAAACCCAAGCACACTATATATCAAGGGTGTCCAGTTGTTCTTCACATTTGACCTTTGAGAAGAAGGACTTACTCTCATGAAGAGTGCAGCGGATGCAGATGAGCGTGCCGTGTATACATACGCAATGATTAGGAGAATCTTTTGGGATGATGAGGAGTATTTTGCTCGTTTTACAAGGGAATCTGCTGATATGATTGGGAAAACAAGTGTGATCTGTGAAATGGGGATGGCGTTTGTGGCATGGTGACGACTTCCGCACAAAGAAGTTGGAGTTCATTTCATCGGTTATACCATCGTTCTCCAGCTGCCAATGTTGTGCTGTTGGGGACAGAAACTGGATCGGCCTGTGGAGCATTGACACCACTAAGGGTGTCAACATGTGTAACCGTTATTTCTGGATTAAAGAGGTTGGGCTGTTCTTCCGTGAGTTTGAACCGATGAGCATGATTATTAACACAAGGAAGTGGTGAAGATGTATTAACATTTTGATTTTCTTTGCAATTTTAATATTTTGATTTCCTTTGCATTTTCAATTATAGACTATTGGTTGTATTAAAGCTGAGTTGTGGATTAATTAAAGCTAAAATATTGATTTAATTAAATACACGGCTGAGTTATTGAAATATGAAAATCTGAGTAAATAACATAAAGTGGCTGAGTTATTGATTTAATTAAATACACGGCTGAGTTATTGAAATATGAAAATCTGAGTAAATAACATAAAGTGGCTGAGTTATTGATTTAACTAAATACACGGCTGAGTTACTGAAATATGAAAATCTAAGTAAATAAAATAAAGCGGCTGAGTTATTGATTACTAAATACACGGCTGAGTTATTGAAATAGGAAAATCTGAGCTAATAAAAATGACGGATGACTTATTGAAATACACGGCTGGGTTATTTAACATGTTACAGCTGAGTTATTGAAATAGGAAAATCTGAGTTAATAAAAATAACTGTTGGATTATTGAAATAAACGGCTGGGTTATTGACCATGTTACGGCTGAGTTATTGGAATCATGGACTAGGTTATTGAACTACACGGCTGACTTATACAGAAACGATACTCTATTACGGCGAAGTTATACAGAAACGATACTCTATTACGGCTGAGTTCATTACAAGACTACCTTAACGAGTAGTAGCAAAATACGCCCACAAATAACATACAAACCACCACATTCCTTACACATCGCACCTCTGAGTCCGTCTTGATTCCTTCAAACTCTTTCTCCAACCGACCGAATTTAACTCTGACATCCGTCAAGTCTTTGTTCATGTCACTCATTACTAACTTCATATCCTCAACCTCTTCTACAAAACACTCATCAGCCCATTTGAATAAATGTCTCTGCTTGCACTAATATAATCAAATCTCAGTAGCACGAAATGAATATATGGCAAATAAGAACAAAATTTAACATTATTATATCCTCTTGCACAACATTAGTAAAATCTTCTTAGATTTGTAACTGATCCGGATGTACATATCTCTGAGGCTGCACCACACCAACACTGTTTTGGCGTTCCTCTCTCCCCATTTGTCCGTAGTCAGTTTAAATTTCATGAAACGAAATCCTATTAATTTGGAAGTCAAATAAGAGCAAAACCTTAAGCAATTTTCATGATGAGATTGTGTTAGATGAGGAAAAAAATTTTCTGTTAGAACCTTAATCCCAACTTTTTCTTCTGAAAAGGTTACTTTATTACATCGTTATATAGAACTGGGCCAGTTATGGGTTAAAATATTTTCAAGTTTCCACACAAACATATTTTCAATTTCCCGCCCAGAGGCTGAGTTATTGACATGTTACGGCTGAGTTAATATTTAGGATAATTTTATGTTTTAGGCTTTAGGGTTAAGTATTTGGGATTTAGTGTTGAGGATTTAGTGTTTATGATTTAGGTACCACTATAAAATTCCAGAAATTACAAATTCAGTTGAAGGAAAAATTATATGGTATACTTTGTATTTGATGTGTTCAACACCTATATAGTTACATAAAGTTTTAAGCATTTGTAAGACAACTTATACCTCAAGATTATTATCAATTCGAAACTTGTAAATTCAATGATGTATATACATTATGTTGATTATATATTCATCTAAAACTGATCATATTAATTTATAATAACTTTTTAAAGTACATTTCCCAATATTAGGGTAGGATTGTGGTATGGCTGAGTTATATAAAGCGAGACGGCTGGATTATAGAAACGATGCGGCTGGGTTATATTAAAAAAATTCGATTATAGGGTTTGTTTAAGGTATGGCTGAGTTATATAAAGCGTTACGGCTGGATTATAAAAACGATGCGGCTGGGTTATATTAAACTTTTTCGATTTTAGGGTCTATTTGAGGTATGGCTGAGTTATATAAAGCGTTACAGCTGGATTATAAAAACGATGCGGCTGGGTTATATTAAGCGAGATGGCTGGGTTATAAATATGATTCGGGTGGTTATATTAAACGAAAATCAAATACAAATCGTTTAAAAGCTACAGAAATTGTTCATACAGGTCATTTCCTCCTTCATCGAGGATCTCTGCTGCCATCTTCACCCATATACCTTGAATATTCTTATCATTTATCCCATCAAAAGTCACGCCAAGCGCTAAGCATTCCATAAACTTCAATGCATACACTCCACAATCGCCAACTTGGTTGTTTTGTGGAATGTATTTGTCTTTCCTTTTTCGGAATGCAAACTGCTTCTTATTGGGTTTTCGGAGATTGGCAAGAATATTTTCGTTCAAAATCGAAGGTAGCATTTGCGTACTAGGCTTAAATGCATCTATAATTCTGTGTTCACTTTCGGGTGTTACCTGTCCAATGATTGGATCATAGAAATCAATCTTCTCCTTAAGCAGATCCACGTGAAACGCCACCCAATTATCGCCTGAAGTTTGAACCACTCCGTACAGGTGATCCACATCCTCATACCACTTCAATTTTGTACGACACTCGTTGGGCATCCTACCGTTTATTAACTCTTCATAGCCATTATCTTTGAATTTGAACCGCGACGGATTTAGCTTGTACTGCCTGTAATCGTGAACCCATACACTGAGAAACCAGACGTCAACAAATGCAATGCGCTAGGACCAGAAGGGGGTGGGATCTCGCATGGACCTTTTGATGAGGACTCGCATAAACGCACTAACATGCTACGCAAAAACACAAAATCAAGTCAATATAAATGAATCTATAAATCAGCCATAAAAACACATAACTCAGCCACAAAGAATGCTAAACTCAGCCACATTGTATACTAAACTCAGCCACAAAGAATACTAAACTCAGCCACATTATATACTTAACTCAGCCGTTAAGAACACGTAACTCAGCCACATAATATAACTCAGCCAAGGAATACTTACATCATCATACAGCCATCCATATTTGATGTCTGGCCACGGTCTTGCCGTGACGATGATTCTGTAAAACTCACCCTCATGGGACGTTGTTTTGATGTGGGAACGTCCTTATGTTTCTCTAGGTGTTCCTTAATTTTATCAAATTTTGCTGGATCAACCGGTGTTAAAGGATCTTATATTACTGGTGAATGTTAAAAATTCTTCCTCATGCACGTCGTTCCATTGTCTCCAATGAGAGGAAAAACTGGTGTTGAAGGAGCATTATCAGCGAACAATGCACACCCAGTCTTAGATAACTGAACATTTTTCACCCGATATTGATTAATTCTTTCGGAACTGATCCTATCCTCTTCCTCCACATCAGACTCCGGAAGCACTTCGTCTTGTGATGCGAGAAATTCGTCAGTCATATCCGCAAAATCACTGTCGGCTTGAGTCTGTTTCGGCTGAGAAACAACTACTGTTATTAAACCGCGACGCGTCACCCTTTTGGGAACTTTCTTTAACTCAGCCTTCTCTTTCCTCTTTAACTCAGCCGCCTTCTTTTCCTCAGCCTTCCATTTCCTTAACTCAGCCGCCTTTTTTCTTCTTAACTCAGCCGACTCTTTCCTACTTAACTCAGCCGTTTCGTTCTTCTTAGGAGACCCTTCTTTCTTTCCTAACTCAGTCGCGTCGTTCTTTTAAGGAGACGCCTCCCTTCTTTGCAAACTCAGCTGCCTCGTTTTTCTTTGCTAACTCAGCCACCTCCTTCTTCTTTGCTAACTCAGCCGCCTCCTTCTTTGCTAACTCAGCCTCCTCTTTGTCTTTCTCTTTAACCTCATCTCCTTTTAGTTTAAACCTTACCCTATTTCCGCATCCTAAGGCTGGGTCCTTTGCAGGAGAAATACCAATGAAATCAAAGTCGTCAACCAAATTCTTTTCCACGGCCTTAGAAGGTGTGCTATTGACAGAGGCCTTAGCAGGTGGACTATTGACTGAGTGCTGCGGAAAAGACTTTAGCGGTGGCAGTGGCGGCGGTGGTGGTGGTGGTGATGGTGATGGCAACAGTAAAGATTGTTTGGGAACTTTAGAGAAGTACTCCTCCACTGCAACTCTGGCTAAATCAGCAATGTACGTATCTCTGGACTCGATATCTCCGGACTCGTATCTGGATAACCGCGCTTCGAATTTTACGAATTTGTTATTGTAGCTGTCTAATTTTTTGGAAATTATATCCAATCCGATAATGTTGAGATTAATGTATACTCTGGATAGAATTGCCTCAAAAATAGACAGCTACGATAACAGATTCGAAAACTTCGAAGCATGGTTATCCAGAATCGAGTTCAGAGATCTCGAGTCCATAGATACGAACATTACTGATTTAGTTAGAGTTGCAGTGGAGGAGTACTTCTCTAAAGTTCCCGAAGAATCTTTAATGTTGCCATCACCATCACAGCCACCGCCACCGCCGAAGGCTTTTCAGCAGCACTCAGTCAATAGTTCACCTGATATGGCCTCTGTCAATAATCCACCTGCTAAGGCCTCTGTCAATATATAGTACACCTGCTAAGGCCGTGGAAAAGAATTTGGTTGAAGACGTTGATTTCGTTGGTATTTCTCCTGCAAAGGACTCAGCCTTAGGATGCGGAAACAGGGTAAGGTTAAAAATAAAAGGAGATGAGGTTAAAGAGAAGGACAAAGAGTAGGCTGAGTTAGCAAAGAAGGAAGCGGCTCCTAAGAAGAACGAGGCGGCTGAGTTAGCAAAGAAGGAGGCGTCTCCTAAGAAGAACGAGGCGGCTGAGTTATCAAAGAAAAAAAACGAAACGGCTGAGTTAGGAACGAAGGTGTGGGAACCGAAATTCACACTTGTCGATTTCCGTTAAATAAGGAAACTTAGGAAAACCATAATTTTCCAGAGGAACCGGATCTCTGCGAAAGCCAATGACAAGTAACCAAATAAATGCGGAAAAATATGAAAAACATAATAAAACGAATTTATAAAGAAAGTCGATCTTATTTCTGATTCGCGTAAGAGCGTTGCGATCATTACAAGGATTTACAAAGGCTTTGGCCGCAGGGGCCATTAGCGAGTTACAAACATAAAACCCTAGATCTAGTCGAGTCGCAGCTTGATAACGAAAAACGGAAAAAGATAGGAAAAAAGGTTTGAATGATTTCGGACTGAACCTTATGAAAGGCTGCCTACGTACCCCTTTCGGGGATCAAGTCGAACGTAGTTCAGTTGATAGAGCTGGACAAGAGATCGAACTGCCTGGGCGAGTTCNTGGTTTATATACTCCTTGCCTTGACGGTTCGATCTTTCCATTTTGCCGGATTTGAGTATTTCGGGAATCTTCCATTTTTCCCGATCCTTCCTTTTCTTCCGCGGAAATCTTCTATTTATCTTCAAACTTGCCTTTATTTTCTTTCTGCGAGTAAACCGTCAAAACGTTATCAAATCTGCGGGTTAGATTCCGTTGAAATAGCGAGATGGGTTTTGATTGCGTTTTAAGTCCTTCCGGGCCGTTTTGCAATAAATCCGTTTTCCGACTTTTACGGGATCGTTTCCTGATCTGACGTCTTTTTTAATAAATTACTCGAGTTAATCGCAAGGTTTTACGATTTACTCGACTTTTTATTAAAAACACGTTTTTTACGACTTACTCGGCGTTTTTTATTAAAACCGCGTTTTTATGATTTCAACGAGAAATCTCGAATAAATCGTATAGTTTAGGCAATGTTCGGTGTTTCGTTTAACCGTTGCCGTTTTATACGATTTTCCTCGAGTTCTTTCCAAGAAAGCGAAGTTTTACGGTTTTTATCGTAAAACTCGAACGGTAAATCAGATCGAGATGGAACGGGAGATGTTTCGGCCGTAGTTTAGAACGTGACCTTGTCGAAAGACGTAAGTTTCGAATCGGGAATGCGGGAGATCGAGGCGCGGGATATCCGAGAAGTTTTTAGTTCGCCCATCGGCGAACTAAGCCCAGGCCGGCTTAGTTCGCCGATGGGCAAACAAGTTGGGTGTCTCTTAGTTCGCCCATCGGCGAACTAAGCCGGGCCGGCTTAGTTCGCCGATGGGCGAACAGGTTGAGTGACTCCTAGTACGCCCATCGGCGAACTAAGCCGGCCCGGCTTAGTTCGCCGATGGGCGAACTAGTGGAGTGTCCCTAGTTCTCCCATGGGCGAACTAGTCGTGACTAGTTCGCGTTTTACGGCTGTTTCGGTTTTTTGCGGTTTCGTAAACCGATTCTTCGAGTTTTATAAAACGTTTCTTTGAGTTTTATAAAATGATTCTCGAGTTTTATAAAACGATTCTTCGAGTTTTATAAAACGATTCTCGAGTTTTATAAAACGATTCTTCGAGTTTTATAAAATGATTCTTGAGTTTTATAAAACGATTCTTCAAGTTTTATAAAACGATTCTCGAGTTTTATAAAACGATTTCTCGAGTTTTATAAAACGATTCTCGAGTTTTATAAAACGATTCTTCGAGTTTTATAAAACGTTTCTTCGAGTTTTATAAAACGATTCTTGAGTTTTATAAAACGATTTCTCGAGTTTAATAAAACTATTATTCGAGTTTTATAAAATTACTTTTGCGGAAAGTAATGATCCCAGAAGTTATCGTAGACGTTGATTTCGAGATTACGTTTTTTGACACCAACAAAAACGATTCTCGAGTTTTATAAAATGATTTCTCGAGTTTTATAAAACGATCTTTCGAGTTTTATAAAACGTATTTTTATTTTTACTTTTGCGGATACTTTTAGCCATTGATTCCGTCGTGACCGATTTTGACACCAACAGTTAGCCCCCCCCCCCAGCGTAAGGTTCTTGCGAGTGGTTTGCCAGTTTTAGTTAAATTAGGCGGAATTAATGGTTGGAAAGGTCCGTTGAGAATGATCTTTCCACTTTCCGGGGAGCGGAAAGCGTATAAGATTAGGGCTGCGCCTTGTGAAGGCTGTCTACGTACCCTTTTGAGGGGATCAAGCCTTTCATAGTTCGTTTCGGATTTAAGGTTCGTATGACCCGTTTCCTAGCAAGACCTTTACGGTCTAGTTATATGTTGCGTAGGAATTATCGAGCATATTGATGTTGATGGCATCTGGACCTTTTTCGGCCTTGAGACTAGCCTCGTAGGCCGTTTGGTCTTGGCCGAGCGTGGCCGTTATAGTTTTTGGACTGGCCGTGTGCGGCTCTGAGTCCCTGCCGCTTTTGCGGCTTTATTAAAAATCACTTTGCGTTTTTAAGAGCGTGTTTTTATTCGTATGAATGTAGCGGGAAGAATATGAGTTGATATTGAGGGAGGTCCGCGAGATGTCGTCTCGCATTCCGTTCCCTTAGTAGATCGCCTTGTTCGTTTGCCCGTCGTAGGATGTTTGGTAAATCGAGTGAGCGTTTACATATAGACGAAGAGACATGCCTTTAGGATCTCGATTCATGCCTTGAGACGTTAGCGACCAGTGTGCTGGGTTTAGGGCAAGACCTAGGTTTACTTTCGGATTAAGGCTGTGCGATGACTAGTCGGCTTTCGTTTTGCCCGTTGCGATTTTAACCTGATTCCATACCGATTTAGAATCCGCGATAGGTTCTCGGCTTATANAGAGACATGCCTTTAGGATCTCGATTCATGCCTTGAGACGTTAGCGACCAGTGTGCTGGGTTTAGGGCAAGACCTAGGTTTACTTTCGGATTAAGGCTGTGCGATGACTAGTCGGCTTTCGTTTTGCCCGTTGCGATTTTAACCTGATTCCATACCGATTTAGAATCCGCGATAGGTTCTCGGCTTATACGATTCGTCTCGTTGGAACCGAGCATCTCACCGGGAACAATTTCTAAGTTGCCCGGAAGTGCTGACCAAAAGTTTGGATTTCTTTTATAGCGCTATTACCCTTGTGTCGGGTGTTCGAGAGCTATCTCTGCGAGATAACTTAAGTTTGTTTAAGACTGTTGCGAGTTCGTTGTGATCAGCAGCGAACTATTTTTTAGTGATAGATGTTTACGTATTTTGGGCCTTCGCGAAGGATACGTACGTTAAGAAGTTTTGCATATTTTATAGTCGCGAACGGACTGTTAAGTCTTCCAAGAAAATGACTTTATCGAGGAAGGTATTTATGTCAAAAAACTAATCTCCGGGCGTCTGCGACGTCTCGCAGTGCCGAAAGTTGGTTTTTATTTTATATGCTGCGTTTCGTGTTCGGAACGTTCGCGGGCTCGAAGATGTTGCGCGGTGTTGCGAGGGTTTTGTCTTAACCCTGCTTCGCAGGAATACTTTGGTTCGTTTGCGGATGTTCGCAATTAAAACTTAAATTCCTGTTTGGATGTTAGGTAGTTTTACGATTTTTGCTAGAGCAATTAGGACCGAGAGGTCGCGTACGTTGTTTCCCTGAAACGAAGCGTTTTTCGTTACGGTGCTTTGTGAAGTGTTGACCTTCCGGGATTCGTACGGCTTTAGGAGCTCCGGTATGAGTGTTTTCTTATACGTCGGATTTTGTAGGCAACTTGCTTCGGGAATAGAGTGAATCGCGAGAGTACAGATCTTAGCCGATTTTCGACAAGTTTGCATTATCCGTTGAATGTATTGGCTTTGCGTGAAGGTTGTGTTCAGCCGAACAGCCAAGGTCGTATTTGGTAGAGGATTGGACCATGACACTTTCGTGCTATTGAGAAGGTCGACTCGGTTTGTAAACTTGGCATCGAGGTGAAGCGTGATCGGACAATAGCCAAGTAGCATTTGTCGAGCTTGATATGCCGAGTATACCCGTGGTTATTGAAAAAGTTTTTCTGTTGTAGGTTTGATTTATACGATGAAAGTTTCGTATAATCTTTCCTTTGTTTGTATGGAAGTTGTTTCCTTTTTACTCGAGGGAGACAGGTCCTAAGAAGCTCGATGCAGAGCCCGTGCGGAGTCGTTTGCGGGGCGGTCTCATTCTCGGACGTAAACGGGAGGAATGAGAGCGGATGCTCGTGAACCGATGGGCTAAAGAATGAGATCTTTCAGATGGTGTCGCGAGGAGGAAAAGTTTAGATTGGCCGCCCAGTGCCGGATTGTATAGCTTGTTTTCGCTATAAGGAATGTACTTTTCGCACAATCTGTTACGTTCATTTTCGGAAGTTACTTCGTTATGACATGATCCTGATTATACGAAGGATTTCTCGCGTAGGTAACGGGTGATGAATTTAGTAAATCGGCACGACGCATTGGGTTAACAATGTTTCCGCAGATTTTTCGAGAAACCTTTCCGCTTAGTTTTTGATTCTTCGGTGATGGTTTTTTCGGAGTCACTCGCGGAGTTTTACCAAAAGTTATTTCACCGAGATCTGGTCACAAAATGTTTTAGCGGGTTTCTCGGACGGAATAAATCACATGACCAGCAATAGGATCAGTCGGCGAGACGGAAGGACATGTTCTCGATTGCTGCTTTGTGTTCTCGATTTTTCTTTTTGCCGCAAATGTTCTTGATATTATTCCGTGACTCACTTGGTTCGACGGAGAATAAGATCAGTGCGTTGACACCTAAAGATTTCTCGTATAATTTTTTGACACTTATACTTGTTTTATCAAGTTCGAGAAGATCTTTATGACTTCGGCAAATCATCGAGTTCCGCTCTGAAGTTTCGCAGAGATTTTCTAACCGCATGATTGCGACGAGAGATGCTGTATATTCCTCGAGATTATTTCCCAGACGGTTTGGGTCAGTCTTTAGCACTTAGACGTTTTTAGATTGTCGTTTGCTTTTGGGATGATTTCGACGAGGCGTTGCATCGTCCAAAAATTTTTCCGCCTATTTTAGAAAGTGTTTTCTTGATGCGAGGAAAAATGTTCGGAGAAAGAAGAAAGACGAGTTTCGTTCGAAGGATTGGGATGATCGACAATCCGAGTCGATTAAAGACCATGGTGGATCAGAGATGATTTCGAGTATGTCTGATTTACGAAAACTTCTAGGAGCGAGTCGGTTTTAAGAAAACGTCAGCGTCTCTAGCTCCCTCTTAGTTTCATCGAAGATTTGAGATCGTCTATTCTTCGTTCTTCGTCTTTTGACCTACCGATCTTCGACGAATTACCGGCAAGAGTATCGGAGCGGGGAGAAGGCTTAACCATCGGAGCTCATGTTCTTGTTTCTTCGTACTGCTGGTTTTATTTGGCCGACTAGGTGCGCTTCGTATATCGAAAAAATCAATCACGTGTTTATGATTGGATGTTTTCGACTTAGCGTGGCAGAGTTTCGTAAAACCGGATTGGGTTTAGAGAGTTCAGATTTCTCGTATAGTTTAGGCAACTTTGGTGTTAAGTCAACCGTTGCCGTTTTTAGACGATTGATTCGTACTTATACGAAGAAACAAGTCTTTGCGGTTTTGTCGTAAAATCCCGATGGAAATTCCGATAGAGATGAAACGAGAATCAACTCGATCAAGACTCGAGAGAGAAACTCGAGGATTGGTTCAGCTCGACGTAGGGCAATTCGGGTGAACCCCTTCAGCTCGCCGTGTGGCGATCTGGATGGTAAGAACCCTTGGGGCGAAGTCAGCATCTCTTGGGCGAGCCAGGCGCTTGGGTCAGCTCGCTGTATGGCGAGCTAGCTAGCTCTACGTTCGGCGAGCTAAGACGCTTGGCGCGGGTGATCTCGATTCGTCGAGTTGACTCGTTTTCGTTGTAGAATCTCAACGGAAAGTCCGATTGAGACGAAACGAAAAGCGTCTCGATCAAGATTCGAGATGGAGATGTTTCGATCCATCGAGCTTGTCCAACTTGCCTAATGTTGAGTCGGCGAGCACAGTCCCGATTCATCAAGCTATCTTGTTTTGGTGGTAAAATCTCAACGAAAACTTTGATTGAGACGAAATGAAAAGCAGTGCGATTATTGTTTAGAGTACGGTCCGGCTCACCATAGCTATGAGTTGGATTGTGCGGACCCTCGGGAAAAAGTCAGTGCCTTTGGGACGAGGTGGAAAGCCGGTCAGCTCGCCAAGATGGCAAGCTAGGTTGCTTGGCCAACTCACCGTCTTTTCAGCTGGATAGTATTGCCCGATTCTTTGAGTAGCCTAAGGTTCTTCCGCGAGCAACCTAGGGTTTTGTCGCGAAAAACCTAGGGTTTTTCCGCGAGTAACCTAGGGCTTTCTCCGCGAGTAACCTAGGGTTTTTCCGCGAACAACCTAGGGTTTTGCCGCGAATAACCTACGGTTTTTCCGCGAGTCACCTAAGGCTTTCTACGCGAGTAACCTAGGGTTTTTCCGCGAACAACCTAGGGTTTTGCCGCGAATAACCTACGGTTTTTCCGCGAGTCACCTAAGGCTTTCTACGCGAGTAACCTAGGGTTTTTCCGCGAACAACCTAGGGTTTTGCCGCGAATAACCTACGGTTTTTCCGCGAGTCACCTAAGGCTTTCTACGCGAGTAACCTAGGGTTTTTCCGCGGACAACCTAGGGTTTTGCCGCGAATAACCTACGGTTTTTCCGCGAGTCACCTAAGGATTTTTCCGCGAACAGCCTAGGTTTTTCCGCGAGTATCCTAGGATTTATTTCGCGAGTAAGTTACGGTTTGTTCCGCGGTTTCTGGGAGAGCAGTTTTATTTTTCCGAAAGGTCCTCGGAAAATTTATTTTGCTTAACGCGTGAGATTTGTCCAACTCGGAAATAAGAAAAACACTATGGGGTTTGATAGATTTTATCGTTGCCCTTAGTGATCTGAGATAGAAATCGTGAGCTTGTTTTGTTGCTCTTTCCGTGGCGAAGAGTCGCGATTAGGTTTTCGATTTTGTTGAGTACTACAGCGTGTGCGCAAGCGTTGGCTGTAGGAGCAGTCGCTGCTGGAGTTGTTTTACCAGCGTCTTTTTGCGAGTTACGACTTTGTCTTTCATACATCCAGACATCGTTTTGGTCAAGCGTTTTGTGGCTATGAGTAAGAGTAATCCGACCCCCCCTCCTTCTAGCGCCAAACTGTGGGAACCGAAATTCACACTTGTCGATTTCCGTTAAATAAAGAAACTTAGGAAAACCCTAATTTTCCAGAGGAACCAGATCTCTGCGAAAGCCAACGACAAGTAACCAAATAAATGCGGAAAAATATGAAAAACATAATAAAACGAATTTTTAAAGAAAGTCGATCTTATTTACGATTCGCGTAAGAGCGTTGCAATCATTACAAGGAGTTACAAAGGCTTTGGCCGCAGGGTCCATCAGCGAGTTACAAACATAAAACCCTAGATCTAGTCGAGTCGCAGCTTGATAACGAAAAACGGAAAAAGATAGGAAAAAAGGTTTGAATGATTTCGGACTGAACCTTATGAAAGGCTGCCTACGTACCCCTTTCGGGGATCAAGTCGAACGTAGTTCAGTTGATAGAGCTGGACAAGAGATCGAACTGCCTGGGCG
>CAKOAT010113821.1:2584-29506 GCA_932364175.1 Eruca vesicaria subsp. sativa
TCATGGGTCCTTTCCCTACTTCTTACGGAAACCGTTACATTCTAGTCGCTGTCGACTACGTTTCAAAATGGGTTGAGGCAATCGCTTTGCCCACTAACAATGCCTCTGTTGTTGTCAAACTTTTCAAGAGCATCATTTTCCCAAGATTTGGAGTCTCTCGGGTAGTTATAAGCGATGGTGGAACTCATTTCATCAAAAATTTTTTTGAGAATCCACTCAAAAAGAACGGAGTTCACCATAGAGTTGCAGCACCTTACCATCCGCAAACAAGTGGGCAAGTCGAAGTTTTTAACAGACAGATCAAAGCAATTTTAGAAAAGACTGTAGGAGCCACCAGGAAGGATTGGTCTAGGAAGTTGGATAATGCACTTTGGGCTTATCGAACATCTTTTAAAACACCGCTAGGAACAACTCCATTTCAATTACTCTACGGTAAATCTTGCCACTTGCCAGTTGAGTTAGAGCAAAAAGTAGCCTGGGCTACTCAATTACTAAATTTTGACATAAAGACGGCTGCAGAACAGAGACTCATCCAGCTAAATGAACTGGAAGAAATAAGGCATCTGGCCTATGAGAACTCCAAGTTATATAAAGAGAGAACCAAAGCTTATCATGACTAACACATTTTATCGCGGCATTTCACCCTGAATGATCAAGTCCTCTTATATAACTCTCGTTTGAATATATTTCCTAGGAAACTCCTATCTCGTTGGTCAGGCCCTTTTACTGTCATAGCGGCCCACTCAGATAGAACCGTTACCTTTGTCAACGAAAAAGGAGTAGATTTCACGGTAAATGGTCAGCGAGTAAAACATTATTGGGTCAAGCCCCCAAATTATAAACCCCTCCGGTTAAGTATACCTAATCCCGCCGAAGAAACCGGATCGGTAAATTATACTCAAAAATTTTCAAATAACGCTGAGTGGGAGGCAACCCACTATTAGAATTTCATTTACCATGCTTTTAGAATCAAAATTTTTATTTATTGATTATCTTTATTCAGAAAAAATAGTAAACATATTAGCACAATTTGAACATAGCGATCGATATACGAAAATTCCATATCGATCGATACGGAAATATCGAGGGCGAACTGCCTTAAGTCGATACGAGCCGTTTTCTCCTCCACAATCGCAAAACACAACCCAAACCCCAAAACCTCTCTTTCTCTCTCGATTCTTCACGGAATTCTCCCGGTTTTTGCCTTATTCGATTCAAAATCTTCCCTCTATCTCGATTTCACTCTTCAATACGAAATTCTTTAAGGTATAACCCTCTGATTTTTAGTTTTTTATAGAGAACAAAGTTTCACCCAAATTTTGGCTAGAAATCGGTAGATAGGTTTGTTTTTAATCATTTTGAGTTGTTAGGATTGTTAGATTAAAGGTTTTTGAGTATTAGAACTAGGATTTACACTATAAACTTGCGATTTGGATTGTTGAGATTCTTGCAGGTTTCGCGATTCGATATCGATCAACATCGAGCTTGCTCTGTCGATCGATACGTACATCTTAACCGGATCCAGAAGAGCATGAAATCGACCATTTTCGATCGATATCAATCGATTTACATCGGTCGATATCGATGAACTTAACGGATGGCTGATTCTCGTTTTCTTTCCTCCTTTTTGCAGATGGCGACTCGAGCTGCACAGAGGGAGAGGCGAACCAAACGGAAGCTCGATCAACATGGCGCCTCCAGCAGTCATCCTCTACCATCTTCTTCCTCTTCTGAAAGGGATGATGAGCGAGACCCTTGGCCACGTAGGGCTGGGGAACGGATTACGATCTACCAGCGTTTCACCAACCCGAAACGCGCCGCTAAGAGTCCCGAGTGCCTGCGTCGTCCTGTGAGTAAGGATTGGGACAACTACGACAGCCTGTTCTACAATGCATGGATTAATGTGGGGGTCGCTCCCACACGTTTCATCGACCCCGCCACTACCAGACGCCTAGGGATCGACAAGGATCTTGGCGAAATGCTCATCCAGCTTGGATTCGGGACCATTGGCTCCCAAGCATATGACCTCCATTATGAGCTAGTCCGCAGTTCATGGCCACGGTTCGCTGTGCGACAGATGCCAACGTCGAGGAAAAATCAGCAAAAGACATGAAATGGAACAAAAGTTTATCCTTGAAGTAGAAGTCTTTGATTGCTGGGGTATAGACTTCATGGGTCCCTTCCCTACTTCTTACGGAAACCGTTACATTCTAGTCGCTGTCGAATACGTTTCAGAATGGGTTGAGGCAATCGCTTTGCCCACTAACAATGCCTCTGTTGTTGTCAAACTTTTCAAGAGCATCATTTTCCCAAGATTTGGAGTCTCTCGGGTAGTTATAAGCGATGGTGGAACTCATTTCATCAACAAAATTTTTGAGAATCCACTCAAAAAGAACGGAGTTCACCATAGAGTTGCAACACCTTACCATCCGCAAACAAGTGGGCAAGTCGAAGTTTCTAACAGACAGATCAAAGCAATTTTAGAAAAGACTATAGGAGCCACCAGGAAGGATTGGTCTAGGAAGTTCGATAATGCACTCTGGGCTTATCGAACAGCTTTTAAAACACCGCTAGGAACAACTCCATTTCAATTACTCTACGGTAAATCTTGTCACTTGCCAGTTGAGTTAGAGCATAAAGTAGCCTGGGCTACTCAATTACTAAATTTTGACATAAAGACGGCTGCAGAACGGAGACTCATCCAGCTAAATGAACTGGAAGGAATAAGGCATCTGGCCTATGAGAACTTCAAGTTATATAAAGAGAGAACCAAAGATTATCATGACTAACACATTATATCGCGGTATTTCACCCCGAATGATCAAGTCCTCTTATATAACCGGATCCTGAAGAGCATGAAATCGACCATTATCGATCGATATCAATCGATTTTACATCGGTCAATATCGATGAAATTAACGGATGGCTGATTCTCGTTTTCTTTCCTCCTTTTTGCAGATGGCGCCTCGAGCTGCACAGAGGGAGAGGTGAACCAAACAGAAGCTCGATCAACATGGCGCCTCCAGCAGTTATCCTCCACCATCTTCTTCCTCTTCAGAAAGGGAAGATGAGCGCGACCCTTGGCCACGTAGGTCTGGGGAACAGATTACGATCTACCAGCGTTTCAGCAACACGAAACGCGTCACTAAGAGTCCCGAGTGCCTGCGTCGTCCTGTGAGTAAGGATTGGGGTAACTATGACAGCCTGTTCTACAATGCATGGATTAATGTGGAGGTCGCTCCCACACGTTTCATCGACCCCACCACTATCAGACGCCTAGGGATCGACAAAGATCTTGGCGAGATGCTCATCCCGCTTGGATTCAGGACCATTGGCTCTTAATCCTATGACTTCCATCCTGAGCTAGTCCGGCAGTTCATGGCCACAGTTCGCTTTGAGTATAGGAACCAGCCATCGAGTGTTGCTTGTGATGGTGTTCTGTCTTTCTTCGCTAGGGGCGTCCGGTACAACGTCACTTTCCCGAGCTCTGCACGATCTACGGCTTTGGGAACGAGACTGCCACCTCCAGCACCATCTCAGCCTTTCCGGGGGTTAAGGAGTTCTGGCAGATCTTTGGCACAGGTCCTTGGTGTTCAGCCTCGGTTCTTCAGACTGACATCCGCCACGCGACCCTCCGGTACTTCATGAGGATCCTTGCCGCCACTCTGCTCTCCAAGATGGAGCCAAACAAGGTGCGGATCTACGAACTTACACTGCTGTACCATGCGCTTGACGGACTGGTCGATCTGACATTCATAGACCCGGAGCGTCACATGGCTACACCAACCTTGGGTGCTGTTTTCGCTGAGAATCTAGCCAGCTTGAAGACCAAGCCTTTCTCCGGTGGAAAAGGGAGGAAAAAGGAGACGGTAGGGAGTATGCTGACTCCGATCTTCCAGCACTGTGGGATCCGTTTTGACGAGGATGACGTGGACACTTCTCGGCACTACGTGGACGCAGAGCATCTGCGTAACAGCCAGTGGATGGACAGGGATCTCCTATGGGCTTTCAGGACTCCAGCTGGTGCACACCGGTTCCACCTGCCTCATCCAGAGACGACTCTCTTTGCGGGTAACCTCGACAGGCTCTGTTTCCAGGCAGATCCAGCTTTAGTTCTCGCTCCAGCCCCGCAGCATCGCGACACAGGAGTCAGCAGTGCCAGCACCTCCAACGCTTCATCATCAGCTTCTCTGCCCCCGTTCCCAGATCTCTCAGGGATGGAGACAGGAGAGGAGCAGGTCTACAGGAGAGGAGTGTTGGATGCTCTTCGTGCCATCTGGTCCTGCGTCTCGAGATGCCGCTGCTCGAGCCGAGCTAGCACTTCAGCTTTTGACCCATCCGCAGCAGGTTCTTCCCCGCAGCCTGATATGGGTGACGAGGGTGGTGAGGAGGATGACGACGACGACGAGGGCAGTGAGGGCTGATTCGTTTGCCCGTATTTCTATCCGTTTATCTGGTACTACTATGTTTTCACTTTTATTTTCAGACTTGTAGGATTTTTATTCGTACCTTTTATTTTCTGACTATGCCCGCTACTATTTTATTATCTAACTATTTGTGTGTTTTGAGAATTTCTAACAGAGCTAACATAAACTGCACAACTCATGGATGTTGAGTTCGATTGACAGCACAAATAGGTGACGGCACTTTATCGATTGATATATATCACCTTGTATCGATCGATATGTAAAGGTTGAGGTACGATTGTTCCTACGAACATGAACATATTTGCTAAATTCTTTTCATTTTCTCTTAGACTAATAACACTGGGGACAGTGTTGTTTAAGTCTGGGGGGGGGTATCTACTAACATTTTTATTTTATTTTTATTTTTACTTCCGTTTTATAAAAAAAAATATATATAATAAAGAGCGAGACAAAATGTGTTTTACTAAGAAGAAAGTAATGATTATATTCAGACTTGTTACCTAACCACTTCTTAGCACCACTCTTAGATTTGTCAGTACAGAAGGTACTAGAGACACTAAAGCGGATCACCTGTTAGCTATGATAACACTTGTTGACAATGTATAGAAAAACCAAAGCCAATTTCAAACCTAACCTTACATCTACTGCTTGTCTTGGGGCTTGGTATACAAGTGATCGGAATCCTCCTGCAAGTCTGGAAGGTAAAAGTCTCAAAAATTTTGGTTTCCTTCTCTCCTCCCTTCAGCATCCCCAGAAAATAAAAGACGATATGATTTCCTGAGAGGCAGAGGGAGAGGTACATTACCTATGACCTCACTATTCTAAATCAAAGGAATGATCAAAGAGAAGGAGAGGCATTACCTATGACCCCACTATTCGCTTACACTTTGTCAAGGAAGATCAATAAGATGAACATTAGTTGTTCATTGGGATTGATATATAGAAAAAAAAGAAAAAAAAAAAGAAAAGAAAGAGTTGGGATTCAGAGAAGTGGGATAAAGAGAGAAAGGGAACCAGGATGAGAATGCCTGAAACTTGTTTGAGTTGAATGCAAGTGTTCCTTGATCGATAGTCCCAAGGTAAAGCCTACACCTTTATTTTATGCATAAATGAAATCGGCAGGATGAGAATGCCTGAAACTCTAGAATCATTTTATAAAACTCGAGAATCGTTTTATAAAACTCTAAGATCGTTTTATAAAACTCGAGAATCGTTTTACAAAATCGCGAAAAACCGAAACCGCCGCAAAACGCGAACTAGTCACGACTAGTTCACCAGCAGGCGAACTAGGAGCTTCCCGACTAGTTCCCCTGCTGGCGAACTATGCCAAGCTGGCTTAGTTCGCCAGCAGGCGAACTAGAGACTCTCCAACGGCGAACTAAGAGGTGCTGACTTTGCCTCACAGGTTCTTATCGCCTAGTTCGCCATATGGCGACCTGGCCAAGCTGAACTAGCTCGCCGTACGTCGAGCCGACCATCTCAAGCCTCGATCTCCCACTTCCTTGATTCAAGGCATACGTCCTTCGACACGATCGTATTCCGAATCACGGTCGAAATGTCTCGCGGTTCGTCTCGATCCGTCCTATCGTTCGAGTTTTATGATAAAAACCGTAAAACTTTGTTTACTCGAAAAGAACTCGAGGAAATCGTATAAAACGGCAAGGGTTAAACGAAACACCGAATATTGCCTAAACTATACGATTTATTCGAGATTTTTCGTAAAAATCGTACTAACACGTTTTTAATAAAACCCCGAGTAAATCGTAGAAAACGGCAACGATTAATCGAAACATCAAACATTGCTTGGCTTTACGATTAACTCAAGAAACTAATCTAATAACGGCATCGTATCAGGAATTGATCTCGTCTAAAGTCGTAAAATGGATATATCGCAAAACGGCTCGGAAAGTCATAAAACGCGATAAAAGCCACTCGCGACCTTAAACGAAGTCCAACCCGAAGATACGACGACGTTTTGGCAATTTACTCGCACAAAAAAGATAAATGTCAAACTTGAAGATATATGACAAGTTTGAGGATAAATAGAAGATTTCCGCGGGAAAAAAAGAAAGATCGAGATAAATGGAAGATTCCCATTAAACTCGAATCTGGGCTAAATGGAAAGACTAAACCGCCTAGGAAGGGAGTATATAAGCAAGAGGCATATGGCTGAAGCAAGGGGACGAAATCCAGAGCTCTCATCTGAGACTTTTACAACTTTTCTAGACTTAGAATTTTCCGCACTTAGAAACTTAGGCTTTTTCTCGACAAGTTCGGTTTCTATGACTGGCGCTAAATTACTAGACGAACTCGCCTAGGCGGTTCGATCTCTGGTCCAGCTCTATCAACTGAACTACATTCGACTTGATCCTCGCAAGGGGTACATAGGCAGCCTTTCATAAGGTTCAGTCCGAAATCATTCAAATCATTTTTCTTATCTTTTTCCGTCTTTTGTTATCAAGCTGCGACTCGATTAGGTTTAAGGTTTTTATGTTGATAACTCGCTGACGGCCCTGCAGCCAAAGCCTTTGTAAACCCTCGTAATGATCGCAACGCTCTTACGCGAAATCAAAATAAGATCTACCTTTTCTTTAAATTCGTTTTATTACGTTTTTCGTATTTTTCCGCATTTATTTGGTTACTTGTCGCTGGCTTTCGCAGAGATCCGGTTCCTCTGGAAAATTAGGGTTTCCTAAGTTTACTATTTTGACGGAAATCGACAAGTGTGAATTTTGGTTCCCACAGTTTGGGGCTAGAAGGAGGGGGGGGTCGGATTACTCTTACTCATAGCCGCAAAACGCTTGATCAAAACGATGTCTGGATATATGAAAGACAAAGTCGCAACTCCACAAAAAGATGCTGGTAAAACTCCAGCAGCGACTGCTCCTACAGCCAACGCTGACGCAAACGCTGTAGTACTCAACAAAATCGAAAACCTAATCGCGACTCTTCGCCACGGGAAGAGCGACAAAACAAGCTCACGATTTCTATCTCAAATCACTGAGGGCAACGATAAAATCTATCAAACCCCATAGTGTTTTTATTATTTCCGAGATGGACAAATCTCATGGGTTGAGCAAAAGATGTTTTCCGAGAAATTTTCGGAAAAATAAAACTTGCTCTCCCAGAAACCGCGGAACAAACTGTAAGTTACTCGCAAAATAAACCATGGGTTACTCGCGGAAGAACTCTAGGTTATTCACGGCAAAACCCTAGGTTTTTCGCGGAAAACTTCTAGGTTATTCACGGCAAAACCCTAGGTCGCCTGTGGAAATTCCCTACGTTATTCGCGACAAAACCCTAGGTTGCTCGGGGAAGAAACTTAGGCTACTAGCAGAATTGGGCAATGCTATCCAGCCGAAAAGACGGTGCATGAGTCGGCCAAGCAACCTAGCTTGCAATCTTGGCGAGCTGACCGGCTTTCCACCTCGTCCTATAGGCACTGAATTTTCCCCGAGGGTCCGCACAATCCAACTCATGGTGAGCCTGATCGTACTCTAAACAATACTCGCACAGCTTTTCGTTTCGTCTCAATCGGACTTTCCGTTGAGATTCTACGACGAAAACAGTTCAACTCGACGAATCGAGATCACCCGCGCCAAGCGTCTTAGCTCGCCGAACGTAGAGCTAAACCAAGTTGGCTTATCTCGCCGAACGTAGAGCTAGCTAGCTCGCCATACGGCGAGCTGAACCAAGCGCCCAGCTCGCCCGAGAGACGCTGACTTTGCCCCAAGGGTTCTTACCATCCGGATCGCCACACGGCGAGCTGAAAGGGTACACCCGACTTGCCCTACGTCGAGCTGAACCAATCCTCGAGTTTCTTTCTCGAGTCTTGATCGCGCTGATTCTCATTTTCGTCTCAATCGGGATTTCCATCGGGATTTTACGATAAAACCGCAAAGACTTGTTTCTTCGTATAAGTTCGAATCAATCGTCTAAACGGCAACGGTTGACTCAACACCAAATTTGCCTAAACTATACAAGAAATCTGAACTCTCTAAACCAAATCCGGTTTTACGAAACTCTGCCACACTAAGTCGAAAATATCCAATCATAAACACATGATTGATTTTTTTGATATACAAAGCGCACCTAGTTGGTCAAATAAAACCAGCAGTACGAAGAAACAAGAACATGAGCTCCGATGGTTAAGTCTTGTCCCCGCTCGATACTCATGCTGGTAATTCGTCGAAGACCGGTAAGTCAAAAGACGAAGAACGAAGAATAAACGATCCCAAATCATCGACGAAACTAAGGTATGTCCGATTTGAAAATTTTATTAGACTTCTAATTTCTCGTAGGTAAGAAACGAAAACGTCTTGTAAACTGCCGTGAAACCTAGAGAACTTAGAATTTAGAGGATTGTCTAGCATGCTAAGTCGTAGGCAATTTTTGTCTATCCCGATTTGTTGTTCTCTAACCATTCAGGCATAACTCGCAAACCGATCCAATCTTTCGTACAACCGAGAAACGATCGCCACGCATTCGAACGTACTCATTTCCTAAAAGAAAGAAGGAGCTAGAGACGCTGACGTCGTCTTAAAACCGACTCGCTCCTAGAAATTTTCGTAAACCAGACATACTCCAAGTCATCGCCAATCTACCACAGTCTTTAACCAACCTGGATTATCGATCATCCAAATCCTTCAAAGGAAACTCGTCTTTTTTCTTTTCGTCGAATATTTTCCCTCGCGTCGAGAAAACGCTTTCTATAAAGCAAACTCTCACCAAAACAAGCAGAAAAATATTCGGACAATGCGACGCCTCGTCAAAATCATCCCAAAAGCAAACGACAATCTAGAACCGTCTAAACGCTAAAAACTGATCCAAAACGTCTGGGAAATAATCTCAAGGACTATACAGCATCTCTCGTCGCAACCATGCGGCTAGAAAATCTCTGCGAAACTTCAGAGTGAAACTTGATAATTTGCTGAAGTTAAAAAGATCTTCTCCAACTTGCTAAAACAAGTTCCGTATAAGAATCGAAAAATTATACGAGAAATCTTTAGGCCTCAAAGCATTGATCTCGTTCTCCGTCGAACCAAGTGAGTCACGGAATAAAATAGAGAACATAAAGCAGCAGTAAAGAACACGTCCTCCCTTCTCGCCGACTGATCCTATTGCTGATTATATGATTCATTCCGTCCGAGAAACGCGCTAAAACATTTTGCGACTAAATCTCGGTGAAATAACTTTTGGTAAAACTCCGCGAGTGACTCCGAAAAAACCATCACCGAAGAATCAAAAACTAAGCGGAAAGGTTTCTCGAAAAATCTGCGAAAACATTGTTAACCCAATGCGTCGTGTCGATTACTAAATTCATCGCCAGTTACTTACGCGAAAATCCTTCGTATAGTCAGGATCATGTCATAACGAAGTAACTTTCGAAAGTAAACGTAACAGGATTTGCGAGACGACAACTCGCAGACCTCCCTCAATATCAACTCATAATCTTCCCGCTACATTCACACGAATAAAAACACGCTCTTAAAAACTCAAACTGGTTTTTAATAAAGCCGCAAAAGCGGCAGGGACTCAGAGCCGCACACGGCCAGTCCAAAAACTATAACGGCCACGCTCGGCCAGACCAAACGGCCTACGAGGCTAGTCTCAAGGCTGGCAAAGGTCCAGAAGCCATCGACATCAATATGCTCAATAATTCCTACACAACATATAACTAGAACGTAAAGGTCTTGCTAGGAAACAGGTCATACGAACCTTAACTCCGAAACGAACTACGAAAGGCTTGATCCCCTCAAAAGGGCCCTAATCTTAAACGCTTTCCGCTCCCTGGAGAGTGGAAAGATCACTTTCAATGGACCTTTCCAACCATTAATTCCGCCTAACTTAACTAAAACTGGCTAACCACTCGCAAGAACCTTACGCTAAAGGCTCAAGATTCTAGCGAGCTGGGGGGCTAATTGTTGGTGTCAAAATTGGTCACAACGGAATCAATGACAAAAGGTCTCCGCAGAAAACATAAAAGAAATCGTTTTATAAAACTCAAGAATCGTTTTATAAAACTCGAAGAATCGTTTTATAAAACTCGAGAATCGTTTTCTAAAACTCGAAGAATCGTTTTATAAAACTCGAGAATCGTTTTATAAAACTCGAAGAATCGTTTTATAATACATGAGAATCGTTTTATAAAACTCAAGAATCGTTTTATAAAACTCAAGAATCGTTTTATAAAACTCGAAGAATCGTTTTATAAAACTCGAAGACCGTTTTATAAAACTCGAGAATCGTTTTATAAAACTCGAGAATCGTTTTATAAAACTCGAGAATCGTTTTATAAAACTCGAGAATCGTTTTATAAAAATTGAGAATCATTTTATAAAACTCGAGAATCGTTTTATAAAACTCGAAGATCGTTTTATAAAAACTCGAAGAATCGTTTTATAAAACTCGAGAATCTTTTATAAACTAAGAGGTGCTGACTTTGCCCCACAGGTTCTTATCGCCTAGTTCGCCATATGGCGACCTGGCCAAGCTGTACTAGCTCGCCGTACGTCGAGCCGAGCATCCCGAGCCTCGATCTCCTACATCCTTGATTCAAGGCATACGTCCTTCGACATGATCGTATTCCGAATCACGGTCGAAATGTCTCGCGGTTCGTCTCGATCCGTCTTATCGTTCGAGTTTTACGATAAAAACCGTAAAAATTTAGTTTCTCGAAAAGAACTCAAGGAAATCGTATAAAACAGCAACGGTTAAAAGAAACACCGAATATTGCCTTAACTATACGATTTATTCGAGATTTTTCGTAAAAATCGTACAAAACACATTTTTAATAAAACCCCGAGTAAATCGTAGAAAACGGCAACGATTAATCAAAACATCGAACATGCTTAGCTTTACGATTAACTCGAGAAACTAATCTAAAAACAGCATCGTATCAGGAAACGATCTCTTCTAAAGTCGTAAAACGGATATATCGCAAAACGGCTCGGAAGTCATAAAACACGATAAAAGCCACTCGCGACCTTAAACGAAGTCCAACCCGAAGATACGACGACGTTTTGGCGATTTACTCGCAGAAAGAAGATAAATGTCAAACTTGAAGATAAATGTCGAGTTTGAGGATAAATAGAAGATTTCCGCGGGAAAAAAGGAAAGATCGAGATAAATGGAAGATTCCCATTAAACTCGAATCTGGGCGAAATGGAAAGACTAAACCGCCTAGGAAGGGAGTATATAAGCAAGAGTCATAGGGCAGAAGCAAGGGGACGAAATCCAGTGCTCTCATTTGAGACTTCTACAACTTTTCTAGACTTAGAATTTTCCGCACTTAGAAACTTAGGTTTTTTCTCGACAAGTTCGGTTTCTATGACTGGCGCTAAATTACTAGACGAACTCGCCTAGGCAGTTCAATATCTGGTCCAGCTCTATCAACTTAACTACGTTCGACTTGATCCTCGCAAGGGGTACGTAGGCAGCCTTTCATAAGGTTCAGTCCGAAATCATTCAAATCCTTTTTCTTATTATGGAGCTTGTTATCAAGCTGCAACTCGATTAGGTTTAAGGTTTTTATGTTGATAACTCGCTGACGGCCCTGCAGCCAAAGCCTTTGTAAACCCTTGTAATGATCGCAACGCTCTTACGCGAAATCGAAATAATATCTACTTTTTCTTTAAATTCGTTTTATTACGTTTTTCGTTTTTTTCCGCATTTATTTGGTTACTTGTCGCTGGCTTTCGCAGAGATCCGGTCCCTCTGGAAAATTAGGGTTTTCCTAAGTTTCCTTATTTGACGGAAATCGACAAGTGTGAATTTCGGTTCCCACGATATTTCTCAATCTAGTTATCAATGAATGCTAAGGTCAAGGATTGATCACCCTTGGCTCTGATTTTAGGATCAATTTGGACAATCGATAGCTTGGCAAATACCCTAAGTCTAAGTTATTTTAATGAAGACTAGATAATCCATTCAAATACACCTTTACCACCCGCTGGATGCGATATCGATCGACGAGACGATAGTCGTGTCGACCGATATAACGGCATTAACATCGATCGATAGTTTCGACAGAAACATCGATCGATATTCCCTTCAGGTTATCGGACGATAGTCCTAACCCGAAATCCAGTAGAGTTAATCCTTAAATTCCTTAAGAGTTCGAATCTAGAACTATGAATAATAAAAACCCTTTACAATTTGCATGTATGTCATACCTGATAAAATACCTAAGTTTAACTATCTTCTTTCTTCTTAACAAACCAATCAATCAATCAAGCATTTACTTGCTATCTTTTAAGTTACTGTTAAAATCTTATTGTCTAACTTTATCTCGAAGACTTAATAATCTGTTGTGTAATTCTAGAGTTGTTGTGGATTCGATCCCTAAGTACTACGATTGAACTTCTTATTTGAGAGAGTAATTCACTCCTTAGGGTTAAACATTTGAGTGATATCAAATTAGGCGCCATTGCCGGGGACGCTTTCTTATTACCACCAGATTTAGTTTAGAATAAAGTCTAGAATTTTTATTTATTGTTTACTTAATTATTTTTCTTCTTTCTCTGATTAACAGGGAATCCAAGATGGAAAAGACAGATTTCGGCCAAGCATCGACCGATGACGTGACGCACACATCGAGCGATATGTTGACCGAGGAATCGATCGACATAGTCCAACCCACATCGATCGATATAACCGAGTCGTAAGCAGGTAAGTCTTTCCTTACCGATTTAATTAATGAGGAAGTAGTCCCAAACGAACCAGTAGGTCAGTTATGCAATGAAACCAATGAATTTACAGTTAAACAGGGGACTGAAATCCCTGTCAAAAACCATCCATCTTCAACTAAAGATGTAGAAAAATTGCAAGACTACTTAGATCCCATTAAGACCTATTCCAATAGGTCAGCTATCAAGCTACCAGAGGATGAAGCAAATAAGTCTACGCTCCATTTTGACTACATCCATCTGGTACAAAAGAACTTCTTCTGTGGTTCTGTCTCAGACCACCCCCATGAGCACATAGATTATCTAGAAGGATTCGCACTCAACGATAGTAATCGTTGTAAACTTTTTCCTTGGGGAGGGAAGCCAGAAATTGGTTAAAACAAATACCAGCAGGATCCTTAACCTGCTGGAAGGATATTCGCACTGCTTTCATTAACAATGAGACTCGATATTGGGACGTGAGACATAAATTCTCCACATTCCTTCAAGGCCCACAAGAATCTCTTAGAAACGCTTGGACTAGGTTTAATGATCACCAGCAAGATTGTACCCACCATGGTTATTCTGAACCAGAGCTTCTTAAATTCTTTTTCGGAGGTCTCGAGTTGGATTACCAGATCACGCTAGACAATGCGAGTAATGGAAATTTTAGCTCCAGGACCCCTGCAGAAGCAAATTTTCTGATTAGAAACATAGCTATGGGTAAGTCTTATGAAATTAAAGATAGAGAACGAGAAGCTAGATCCAAGAACGAATCTCAAATAAATGAAATTAAGCAATCACTAGATTCGCTTCATTCTCTCATTAGGACAAAGGATTCTGATGTGATCCACAGCGATAAGGATATCCATTACATTGAGCAAACCTTCTGTATACTAGAAAGCCCTCGGGAGTATACATTTAACATAGATAGTTTTACCCAAGCCTACGAAACTTTCATTGGATTAAACAAAGGAAAGGTCAAGGCCAGGATGAACCACGTTCTCATAGAAAGTCAGAAATTGGAGTATACCCTAGATGTCAGGCTAGACAGCGCCTGCAGCAAAATTTCAGAAAAACTTGACGCTTTGCATGGGGAAATAAGAGACCTTAAAAGCAATATTGCCCATACCGCAGAAAGTATCAAGAGAGAAGCAGGATGTCTTCCCGGGATGACTGATACAAACCCGAGACGTCACGTGAGTGCTGTAGTCTTGAGAAGCGGAAAAGAACTAGCTCCAATTATTAGGGAAAACACTCCTTCGGGAGAAAACACTAAGATTCCAAAGACGGAGAAACCCATTCCTAATCCCATTCTACTCCGTGATTCGATGCCAAATGGCCCTCAGAACAAGGAAAATAATAAGAACTCTAAGGAAACTGAGGAGCCAGTGATAATTCTCGATGAGGAGGAAATTGACGATGTCGATCGATACGATGATACCAATATCGATCGACAAACATCCATAAACTCAAAAGAAAGTCCAATACCCACCGGACCGACTATAGAACGGGTGTATAACACTTTACCTCCTTATCCTCCCAAATCTAATTCCACGCGCAGCAGGGATAAAGAAATCTGTAGACGGACTTTTGAACGCGTTAAGGTAGAAATGCCACTTATTGACGCTCTCCGAATTTCACCAACCATAAGACAATATGTCAAGGGAATGACAACCAAGAATTTTTCAACAGAAAAACGCAGTGTCATGATGGTGTCTGTAGAAGCTAGCGCTATAATCCAATCCCCTGAAAAGAGACCCGATCCTGGTAGTTTTGTTCTGAGATGTACAATCCGAGACAAGCTATTTCCAAGAGCAATCTGTGATCTGGGCTCTAGCGTAAATTTGATACCGCATTCTGTTGCCACATTCCTTGGGTATTCCGAATTTAAACCAGCTAACATCCAACTAGTTCTCGCAGATAGATCTACTAGAATCCCGGAAGGTGTACTCGAGGATGTGCCAGTACAAATCGACGGATGCATTGTTCCGACAGATTTTGTTGTGCTGCATTACAAGAACGAACCAAGAGATCCGATTCTAATAGGCAGACCTTTCCTTGCTACTGCAAACGCTATTATCGATGTCAAGGAAGGACGAATAAATCGTAACATAGGCAACATTCGTATGAGATTTGACATGGAAAAGGTCATCACATTGACTTTAATAGATAAACATTCCTCTTACGTCGATGGGAGTGATGAACTAACCCAAGAATCTTTTGAGAAACGGTACTCGGATGATCATTTGGAAGATGTGCTTACATCCGCTCAGAACGAAGTTTTCAGCGTAGATAGCAGAGCAGCCGAGTGCGATCGTCTCATAGAAACAAGTCATGGATCCTCAGGGATCGAAACCAAAGGCGAAGATGAATCAGAGATCGATATTGATCGATATCTGAACAACGATATCGATCGACACTCTCCATCTTTGGGCAATCTCACTAAGGAAAAATCACCAAAAGTGGAGCTTAAACCAGTACCCGATGGGCTTAAGTACGCTTTCCTCAAGGACGATTCCTACCCAGTGATAGTTAACGCAAACCTCACAGACAAGGAGCTTGCTCTATTATTGGACAAACTGCGCAAGCATAGAAAAGCACTTGGATACTCTTTAGATGACATTCCAGGCATATCTCCTGACCTTTGTATGCACAGGATTCACCTAGAGAACGAATCCAAGTCATCGGTAGAACATCAGAGACGACTAAACCCAAATCTCCAGGAAGTCATAAAGAAGGAGATCATTAAATTGCTAGATGCATGGATAATGTATCCGATTTCAGATAGCAATTGGGTAAGTCCAGTCCACGTAGTACCAAAGAAGGGAGGTATTACAGTCATCAAAAACGAAAAGATGAACTAATCCCGACGAGGACAGTGACCGGACACCGGATGTGTATTTATTATAGGAAATTGAACTCCGCAACGCGGAAGGATCATTTTCCTTTTACCCTTCATCGACCAAATGTTGGAAAGATTAGCAAATCACCAATATTATTGTTTTCTTGATGGATACTCTGGATTTTTCCAAATCCCGATACATCATGATGATCAAGAAAAGACACCGTTCACATGTCCCTATGGAACCTTCGCATATCGGAGGATGCCATTTGGTCTGTGCAACACACCAGCCACTTTCCAACATTGTATGATGTCGATTTTCACGGATATGATCGAAATTTTCATGGAAGTATTCAAGGATGATTTTTCAGTTTATGGATCGAGTTTCGATAATTGTCTCGACAACCTATGCAAGGTTTTAGAGAGATGTGAGGAAAAGAATCTGGTCCTAAACTAGGAAAAATGTCATTTCATGGTTAATGACGGAATCGTACTCGGACACAAAGTGTCCGCAGCCGCTATTGAAGTAGACAGAGCAAAAATAGAAGTAATGATGAGTCTACCGCCACCGAATAACGTGAAGGATATCAGAAGCTTCCCACGCTGGATTTTATAGGAGATTTATAGAGGATTTTAGCAAGATAGCCAGACCACTGACTATTCTCCTTTGTAAGGACACTAAATTTGATTTCACCCAAGAATGCCAGCAAGCATTTGAAAAGATCAAGAAAGCACTAATAACTGCCCCTGTCGTACAAGCACCCGACTGGAATCTTCCATTCGAGATAATGTGCGATGCGAGCGATTTCACTGTAGGAGCGGTTTTAGGGCAACGAAAAGATAAGAAGCTACATGCCATCTATTACGCCAGTCGAACTCTGGACGAGGATCAGAGAAACTATGGAACGACCGAGAAAGAACTACTTGCAGTTGTTTACGCTTTCGAAAAATTTCGTAATTATCTAGTGGGCTCAAAAGTCATCGTTCACACTGATCATGCAGCTATTAAGTATCTTATGCAAAAGAAAGACGCGAAACCATGACTTATCCGCTGGATACTCCTTCTCCAAGAATTCGATATGGAAATAAAAGATAAGAGGGGAGTATACAATGGTGTCGCGGATCATCTTTCCCGAATAAGAATAGATGAAGAAGTCCCTATTAATGATTTCATACCGACCGAAAACGTGTACTTAACAGATTCATCATTCATCGGTAAGATACAACTCTCCAACGAAATGGCATCGACCGTTGATACTGGAAGTACCGATTCTGGAGACCTGACATCGATCGATGGACAATCAGTTGAATCGATCGATACATGTGATACTACGTCGATCGATGGAGACGATGACATTGACTTATGTAACATCACATTTAAGATCAACATCGATACGACCATAAATGTAGCATGCCAAACGATCGCTGATAGACATAACATCCCTCCGAATGGAAACATTACGCACGAAACGCACGCTGTCGAAAAGCGATTCGGCGAAAGACCTTGGTATGCTGACATAGTAAACTATCTTGCCGCAGATGTCGAACCTGAAGAACTTAAACATTACGACAGGAAAAAGTTCTTCATAGAAGTAAGGAGGTATCATTGGGACGACCCTTACCTTTACAAACGATGCGCCGACGAAATATTTTGACGATGCGTAGCTGAAACATAGATTTCAGACATCATCTACCACTGCAATGGATCCGAATATGCTGGACATTATGCAACCTTTAAAACGGTTTCAAAAAATTTCCAAGCTGGATTCTGGTGGCCTACGATGTTCCACGACGTTCACGCCTTTATTGTCAAGTGCGACAGATGCCAACATCGAGGAAAAATCAGCAAAATACATGAAATGGAACAAAAATTTATCCTTGAAGTAGAAGTCTTTGATTGCTGGGGTATAGACTTCATGGGTCCTTACCCTACTTCTTACGGAAACCGTTACATTCTAGTCGCTGTCGACTACGTTTCAAAATGGGTTGAGGCAATCGCTTCGCCCACTAACGAAGCCTCTGTTGTTGTCAAACTTTTCAAGAGCATCATTTTCCCAAGAATTGGAGTCCCTCATGTAGTTATAAACGATGCTGGAACTCATTTCATCAACAAAATTTTTGAGAATCTACTCAAAAAGAACGGATTTCACCATAGAGTTGCAACACCTTACCATCCGCAAACAAGTGGGCAAGTCGAAGTTTCTAACAGACAGATCAAAGCAATTTTAGAAAAGACTGTAGGAGCCACCAGGAAGGATTGGTCTACGAAGTTGGATAATGCACTCTGGGCTTATCGAACAGCTTTTAAAACACCGCTAGGAACAACTCCCTTTCACTTACTCTATGGTAAATCTTGCCACTTGCCAGTTGAGTTAGAGCATAAAGCAGCCTGGGCTACTCAATTACTAAATTTGACATAAAGATGGCTGCAGAACGGAGACTCATCCAGCTAAATGAACTGGAAGAAATAAGGCATCTGGCCTATGAGAACTCCAAGTTATATAAAGAGAGAACCAAAGCTTATCATGACAAACACATTATTTCACGGCATTTCACCCCGAATGATCAAGTCCTCTTATATAACTCTCGTTTGAATATATTTTCTGGGAAACTCTGATCTCGTTTGTCAGGCCCTTTTACTGTCATAGCGGCCCACTTAAATGGAACCGTTACCCTTGTGAACAAAAAAGGAGTAGAATTCACGGTAAATGGCCAGCGAGTAAAACATTATTGGGTCAAGCCCCCAAATTATACACCCTCCGGTTAAGTATACCTAATCCCGCCGAAGAAACCGGATCGCTAAATTCTACTCAATAATTTTCAAATATCGCAAAGTGGGAGGCAATCCACTATTAGAATTTCATTTACCATGCTTTTAGAATCAAAATTTTTAGTTATTGATTATCTTTATTCAGCAAAACTAGTAAACATATTAGTACAATTCGAACATATCGATCGATATACGACAATTCCATATCGATAGATACGGAAATATCGAGGGCGAACTGCCTTAAGTCAATTCAAGCCGTTTTCTCCTCCACAATCGCAAAACACAACCGAAACCCCAAAACCTCTCTTTCTCTCTTGATTCTTCACGGAATTCTCCCGTTTTTTGCCTCATTCGATTCGAAATCTTCCCTCTATCTCGATTTCACTGTTCATATAAGGTATAACCCTTTGATTTTTAGATTTTTATAGAGAACAAAGTTTCACCCAAATTTTAGCTAGAAATCGGTAGATAGGTTTGTTTTTAATCATTTTGAGTTGTTAGGATTGTTAGATTAGAGGTTTTTGAGTATTAGAACTAGGATCTACACTATAAACTTGCGATTTGGATTGTTGAGATTCTTTCAGGTTTTGTGACTCGATATCGATCGACATCGAGCTTGCTCTGTAGATCGATACGTATATCTTAACCGGATCCAGAAGAGCATGAAATCGACCATTATCGATCGATATCAATTGATTTACATCGGTCGATATCGATGAAATTAACGGATGGCTGATTCTCGTTTTCTTTCCTCCTTTTTGCAGATGGCGACTCGAGCTGCACAGAGGGAGAGGCGAACCAAACGGAAGCTCGATCAACATGGCGCCTCCAGCAGTCATCCTCCACCATCTTCTTCCTCTTCTGAATGGGAAGATGAGCGCGACCCTTGGCCACGTAGGGCTGGGGAACGGATCACGATCTACCAGCGTTTCACCAACCCTTAACGAGCCGCTAAGAGTCCCGAGTGCCTACGTTGTCCTGTGAGTAAGGATTGGGACAACTACGACAGCCTGTTCTACAATGCATGGATTAATGTGGAGGTCGCTCCAACACGTTTCATCGACCCCGCCACTACCAGACGCCTAGGGATCGACAAGGATCTTGGCGAGATGCTCATCCATCTTAGATTCGGGACCATTGGCTCCCAAGCCTATGACCTCCATCCTGAGCTAGTCCGGCAGTTCATGGCCACGGTTCGCTTTGAGTATAGGAACCAGCCATCGAGTGTTGCTTGTGATGGTGTTATGTCTTTCTTCGCTAGGGGCGTCCGGTACAACGTCACTGTCCCCGAGCTCTGCACTATCTACGGCTTTGGGAATGAGACTGCCACCTCCAGCACCATCTCAGACTTTCAGGAGTTAAGGAGTTCTGGCAGATCTTTGGCACAGGTCCCTGGAGTTCAGCCTCGGTGCTTCAGACCGACATCCGCCACCCGACCCTCCGGTACTTCATGAGGATCCTTGCCGCCACTCTGCTCTGCAAGATGGAGCCAAACAAGGTGCGGATCTACGAGCTTACACTGCTGTACGATGCGCTTGACGGACTGGTCGATCTGACATTCATAGACCCGGAGCGCCACATGGCTACACCCAACTTGGGTGCTGTTTTCTCATTGCATCTAGCCAGCTTGAAGACCAAGCCTTTCTCCGGTGGCAAAGGGAGGAAGAAGGAGACGGTAGGGAGTCTGCTGACTCCGATCTTCCAGCACTGTGGGATCCGTTTTGACGAGGATGACGTGGACACTTCCCGGCACTACCTGGACGCAGAGCATCTGCGTAACAGCCAGTGGATGGACAGGGATCTCCTATGGGCTTTCAGGACTCCAGCTTGTGCAGACCGGTTCCGCCTGCCTCATCCATAGACGACTCTCTTTGCGGGTAACCTCGACACGCTCCGTTTCCAGCCAGACCCAGCTTTAGTTCTCGCTCCAGCCCCGCAGCGTCACGACACAGGAGTCTGCAGTGCCAGCACCTCCAGCGCTTCATCATCAGCTTCCCTGCCTCCGTTCCCAGATCTCTCAGGGATGGAGACAGGAGAGGAGTGTTTGATGCTCTTCGTGCCATCTGGTCCCGCGTCTCGTGATTCTGCTGCTTGAGCCGAGCTAGCACTTGGCTTTTGACCCATCCGCAGCAGGTTCTTCCCCGCAGCTTGATCAGGGTGACGAGGTTTGTGAGGAGGATGACGACGACGACGACAAGGGCAGTGAGGGCTGATTAATTTGCCCGTATTTCTATCCTTTTATCTCATACTACTATGTTTTCACTTTTATTTTCAGACATGTAGGATTTTTATTCGTACCTTTTATTTTCTGACTATGCCCGCTACTATTTTATTATCTAACTATTTGTGTGTTTTGAGAATTTCTAACAGAGCTAACATAAACTACATAACTCATGGATGTTGAGTTCGATGATTGACAGCACAAATAGGTGACGGCACTTTATCGATCGATATTTATCACCTTGTATCGATCGATATGTAAAGGTTGAGGTACGATTGTTCCTACAAACATGAACATATTTGCTACATTCTTTTAATTTTCTCTTAAACTAATAACACTGGGGACAGTGTTGTTTAAGTCTGGGGGGGTATCTACTACAATTTTTATTTTTAGTTTTATTTTTACTTCCGTTTTATAAAAAAAATAATAATAATAAAGAGAGAGACAAAATGTGTTTTACTAAGAAGGAAGTAATGATTATATTCAGACTTGTTACCTAACCACTTCTTAGCACCACTCTTAGATTTGTCAATTACAGAAGGTACTAGAGACACTAAAGCGGATCACCTGTTAGCTATGATAACACTTGTTGACAATGTATGGAAGAACCAAAGCCGATTTCCAACCTAACCTGACGTCTACTTCTTGTCTTGGGGCTTGGTATACAAGAGATCGGAATCCTCCTGCAAGTCTGGAAGGTAAAAGTCTCAAAAAATTTGGTTTCCTTCTCTCCTCCCTTCAGCATCCCCAGAAAATAAAAGACGATATGATTTCCTGAGAGGCAGAGGGAGAGGTACATTACCTATGACCCCACTATTCTAAATTAAAGGAAGGATCAAAGCGAGGGAGAGGTACATTACCTATGACCCCACTATTCGCTTACACTTTGTCAAGAAAGATCAAAAACATGAACATTAGTTGTTCATTGGGATTGATATATAGAAAAAAAAAGAAGAAGAAAAAAAAGAAAGAAAGAGTTGGGATTCAGAGAAGGGGGATACAGAGAGAAAGGGAACCAGGATGAGAATGCCTGAAACTTGTTTGAGTTGAATCCAAGTGTTCCTTGATCGATAGTCCCAAGGTAAAGCCTACACCTTTATTTTATGCATAAATGAGATCGGCAGAGGGGATAGACAAACAGGATCATTAAGTTGTTGACTAGTTGAATTTGGTTGCTAAGCTAGGATATTGTGTAATGTATTTCTGGAAATTGATAGATATCTAATGTGGTTTGGAATAAGTAGAGAGGTGATGGTCCTAAGTCTAGAATTGTAAGAGCTTCCGCCTTTCAAACCTTTTCTAGACCAATGTTCTATTATTTGTTTGAGGACAAGCAAAAGGATAAGTCTGGGGGAGTTGATATATCATGGATTTACCTGTTTTCAGCCATGATTTATAATGTTTTTGGAAACAAAAGGATACTTTTAGTATCTTTTTAGAGCTTTTACAGGTTCAGGTACTCACTGGTGTAAAACATGCATTTTGGAGCTAAAATAAAGACTTTATGAAGATATGAGCAAAACGATGTTTAAGCTATCTACCGATGCACATTGAGAGCAATCGACCGATAGATGATTACTCGTATCGATCGATAGATGACATTTTACATCGATCGATACATAAGTTATCCAAGCGATTAAATGAAGATTAGAAGCCCTAATTGCTTCACAAGAGTTCTAATAATTTACACACTAAGTCCCTGGCCGCCTGTTAGGCTATATTAAGAGGGTTTTGTACTAGTTTAGGTAGACAACTTTGGAGATCTTTTAGACCTAATTAGAAGAAGCATCTAGCTACACTTTGAGAAGAGTTTGATGGAGAGAGAGATCTGAACTACAATTCCAGAGAAGATCTTGAACTCCCTTTTTACTTATTGTTTCTTTTTATTATTATCTTCAAGTATTATTTAGACCATCATGACTTTGTCTCTCATGAATATGTTTGAGTAGTCTCTCTTGTTAGATTTAGGTTTCTCATTAAGGTTGACTCATGCATTGAATTTAACCATTATTAGGGTGTTTAAAATATAGTTTTCAATCTAGTTATTAATGAATGCTAAGGTCAAGGATTGATCACCCTTGCCTCTGATTTTAGGATCAATTTGGACAAGCGATAGCTTGGCCAATACCCTAAGTCTAAGTTAATTTAATGAAAACTTGATAATCCATTGAAATACACCTTTACACCCGCTGGATGCGATATCGATCGACGAGATGATAGTCGTGTCGACCGATATAGCGTCATTAACATCGATCGATAGTTTTGACAGAAACATCGATCGATATTCCCTTCAGGTTATCGGACGATAGTCCTAACCTGAAATCCAGTAGAGTTAATCCTTAAATTCCTTAAGTGTTCGAATCTAGAACTATGAATAATAAAAACCCTTTACAATTTGCATGTATGTCATACCTGAGAAAATACCTAAGTTTAACTATCTTCTTTCTTCTTAACAAACCAATCAATCAATCAAGCAATTACTTGCTATCTTTTAAGTTACTGTTAAAATATTATTGTCTAGCTTTATCTCGAAGACTTAATAATCTGTTGTGTAATTCTAGAGTCCTTGTGGATTCGATCCCTAAGTACTACGATTGAACCTCTTATTTGAGAGAGTAATTCACTCCTTAGGGTTAAACATTTGAGTGATATCAAATTAGGCGCCGTTGCCGGGGACTCTTTCTTATTACCACCAGATTTAGTTTAGAATACAGTTTAGAATTTTTATTTATTGTTTACTTAATTCTTTTTCTTCTTTCTCTGATTAACAGGGAATCCAAGATGGAAAAGACAGATTTCGGCCAAGCATTGACCGATGACGTGACGGACACATCGAGCGATATGTTGACCGAGGAATCGATCGACATAGTCCAACCCACATCGATCGATATAACTGAGCCGGAAGCAGGTAAGTCTTTACTTACCGATTTAATTAATGAGGAAGTAGTCCCAAACGAACCAGTAGGTCAGTTATGCAATGAAACCAATGAATTTACTGTTAAACAGAGGACTGAAATCCCTGTCAAAAACCATTCATCTTCAACTGAAGATGTAGAAAAATTGCAAGACTACTTAGATCCCATTAAGACCTATTCCAATAGGTCAGCTATCAAGCTACCATAGGATGAAGCAAATAAGTCTACGCTTCATTTTGACTACATCCATTCCATTGAGAAAACCTTCTGTAGACCAGAAAGCCCTCAGGAGTATACATTTAACATAGATAGTTTTACCCAAGGCTACGACACTTTCACTGGACTAAACAAAGGAAAGGTCAAGGCTAGGATGAACCACGTTCTCACAGAAAGTCAAAAATTGGAGTATACTCTAGATGTCAGGCTAGACAGCGCCTGCAGAAAAATGTAAGAAAAAAACTTGACGCTTTGCATGGGGAAATAAGAGACCTTGAAAGCGATATTGCCCTTACCGCAGAAAGTATCAAGAGAGAAGAAGGATGTCTACCTGGGAAGACTGATACAAACCCGAGACGTCACGTGAGTGCTGTAGTCTTGAGAAGCGGAAAAGAACTAGCTCCAATTATTAGGAAAAACACTCCTTCGGGAGAAAACACTAAGATTCCAAAGATGGAGAAACCCATTCCTAATCCCATTCTACTCCGTGATTCGATGCCAAATGGCCCTCAGAACAAGGAAAATAATAGTGATCATTCTCGATGAGGAGGAAATTGATGATTTCGATTAATACGATGATACCAATATCGATCGACAAACATCCACAAACTCAAAATAAAGTCCAATACCCACCGGACCAACTATAGAACGGGTGTATAACACTTTACCTCCTTATCCTCCCAAATCTAATTCCACGCGCAGTAGGGATAAAAAAATCTGTAGACGGACTTTCAAATGCGTTAAGGTAGAAATGCCACTTATTGACGCTCTCCGAATTTCTCCAACCATATGACAATATGTCAAGGGAATGACAACCAAGAGTTTTTCAACAGAAAAACGCAGTGTCATGATGGTGTCTGCAGAAGCTAGCGCTATAATCCAATCCTCTGAAAAGAGACCCGATCCTGGTAGTTTTGTTCTCAGATGTACAAACCGAGACAAGCTATTTCCAAGAGCAATCTGTGATCTGGGCTCTAGCGTAAATTTGATGCCGCATTCCGTTGCCACATTCCTTGGGTATTCCGAATTTACACCAGCTAAAATCCAACTAGTTCTCGCAGATAGATCTGTTAGAATCCCGGAAGGTGTACTCGAGGATGTGCCAGTACAAATCGACGGATGCATTGTTCTGACAGATTTTGTTGTGCTGCATTACAAGAACGAACCAAGAGATCCGATTCTTTTAGGCAGACCTTTCCTTGCTACTGCAAAAACGCTATTATCGATGTCAAGGAAGGACGAATAAATCTTAGCATAGGCAACATTCCTATGAGATTTGATATGGAAAAGGTCGTCACATTGCCTTTAATAGATAAACAATCCTCTTATGTCAATGAGATTGATCAACTGACCCAAGAATCTTTTGAGAAACGGTACTCGGGTGATCATTTGGAAGATGTGCTTACATCCGCTCAGAACGAAGTTTTCAGCGTAGATAGCAGAGCAACCGAGTGCGATCGTCTCATAGAAACAAGTCATGGATCCTCAGGTATCAAAAGCAAAGGCGAAGATGAATCAGAGATCGATATCGATCGATATCTGAACAACGATATTGTTGGGGTCAAAATCGGTATGACGGAATTAATAGCCAAAACTCCCCGCAAAAATACAAAAAGAACAGTTTTATAAAACCCGAGGAATAGTTTTATAAAGCTCAACGTCATTTATAAAACTCGCAGATCGTTTTATAAAACACGAAAGATCGTTTTATAAAACTCGAAGAACGTTTTATAAAACTCGAGAAATCGTTTTATAAAACTCGAGAAATCGTTTTATAAAACTCGAGAAATCATTTTACAAAACTCGAGAATCGTTTTATAAAACTCGAAGATCGTTTTATAAAACTCGAAGATCGTTTTATAAAACTCGAGAAATCGTTTTATAAAACTCGAAGATCGTTTTATAAAACTCAAAGATGGTTTTATAAAACTCGAAGATCGTTTTTTAAACTCGAGAAATCATTTTATAAAACTCGAGAATCGTTTTATAAAACTCGAAGATCGTTTTATAAAACTCGAAGATCGTTTTATAAAACTCAAAGATCGTTTTATAAACTCGAAGATCGTTTTATAAAACTCGAAGGTCGTTTTATGAAATCCGAAGATCGTTTTATAAAACTCGAGAATCGTTTTACGAAACCGCAAAAAACCGAAAAAGCCGTAAAACGCGAACTAGTCGCAACTAGTTCGCCCATCGGCGAACTAAGAGACACTCTCTAGTTCGCCCATCGGCGAACTAAGAGACACTCTCTAGTTCGCCCATCGGCGAACTAAGCCGGCCAGGCTTAGTTCGCCGATGGGCGAACTAGGAAGTGATCAACTAGTTCGCCCATCGGCGAACTAAGCCGGCCCGGCTTAGTTCGCCGATGGGCGACCTAGGACAAGCTCGACTAGTTCGCCGATGGGCGAACTAGAGACTTCCCGGACACTCCACGTCTAGATTTCCCGCTTTCCCGACTCAAAACTTACGTCTTTCGACAAGGTCGCATTCTAAACCACGGCCGAAATATCTCCCGTTCCATCTCGATCCGACTTACCGTTCGAGTTTTACGATAAAAACCGTAAAAACTTTGTTTTCTCGGAAAGAACTCGAGGAAATCGTATAAAACGGCAACGTTTAAACAAAACAACGAACATTGCCTAAACTATACGATTTATTCGAGATTTCTCGTTGAAATCATTAAAAACGCGCTTTTAATAAAAAACGCCGAGTAAGTCGTAAAAAACGTGTTTTTAATAAAAAGTCGAGTAAATCGTAAAACTTTGCGATAAACTCGAGAAATTTATTAAAAACGACGTCAGATAAGGAAACGATCCCGTAAAAATTCGGAAAACGGTTTTTTATCGCAAAACGGCCCGGAAA
>CAKOAT010113821.1:29606-66013 GCA_932364175.1 Eruca vesicaria subsp. sativa
CGCAGATTTGATAACGTTTTGACGGTTTACTCGCAGAAGGAAAATAAAAGTCAAGTTTAAAGATAAAAGGAAGGTTTGAAGAGAAATAGAAGATTTCCGCGGAAGAAAAGGAAGGATCGAGAAGAATGGAAAATTCCCGATTTAGTCAAATCTGGGCGAAATGGAAAGATCGGATAGCCAAGGCGAGGAGTATATAAATTGGAGGTCTAGGGCAGAAGCAGCAGACACGAAATTCAGAGCTCTCACCACCAAAAACTAGCATTTAGGAATATTTCCGTTTTTCTGTTAGCGAGCTGCGTCTCAATTAGGGTTTTCGTTGTTAAGCTTTTCGGCTACTCTTTTGTACCAGTTCTACGCAGATTCGGAATAAGAACCTCTTTGCTCTCTATTTCCTTTATTTTCATTCTTATCGTTTTCATAATCTTCGTTGTGCGGTTCTCGCAGATAGCTGGTTCCTCTGGAAACTTAGGGTTTTCCCGAAGTTTCCTTATTTACGATTATTTGACAGTAGGTGGAAATCGACACCCACAGATATCGATCGACACCCGCCTTTTTTTGGAAATCTCACTAAGGAAAAAGCACCAAAAGTTGAGCTTAAACCATTACCCGCTGGGCTTAAGTACGCTTTCCTCAAGGACGATTCCTACCCAATGATAGTTAACGCAAACCTCACTGACAAGGAGCTTGCTCTATTATTGGACAAACTGCGCAAGCATAGAAAAGCACTTGGATACCCTTTAGATGACATTCCAGGCATATCTCCTGACCTTTGCATGCACAGGATTCACCTAGAGGACGAATTTCAAGTCATCGGTAGAACATCAGAGACGACTAAACCCAACTCTCCAGGAAGTCGTAAAGAAGGAGATCATTAAATTGCTGGATGCAGGGATAATGTATCCGATTTCAGATAGCAATTGGGTAAGTCTAGTCCACGTAGTACCAAAGAAGGGAAGTATTACAGTCGTCAAAAACGAAAAAGATGAACTAATCCTGACGAGGACCGTGACCGGACACCGGATGTGTATTGATTATAGGAAACTGAACTCCGCAACGCGGAAGGATCAGTTTCCTTTACCCTTCATCGACCAAATGTTGGAAAGATTAGCAAATCACCAATATTATTGTTTTCTTGATGGATACTCTGGATTTTTCCAAATCCCGATACATCCTGATGATCAAGAAAAGACAACGTTCACATGTCCCTATGGAACCTTTGCATATCGGAGGATGCCATTTGGTCTGTGCAACGCGCCAGCCACTTTCCAACGTTGTATGATGTCAATTTTCACAATATCATCGAAAATTTCATGGAAATATTCATGGATGATTTTTCAGTTTATGGATCGAGTTTCGAGAATTGTCTCGACAACCTATGCAAGATTTTAGAGAGATGTGAGGAAAAGAATCTGGTCCTAAACTGGGAAAAATTTCATTTCATGGTTAATGACGGAATCGTACTCGGACACAAAGTGTCCGCAGCCGGTGTTGAAGTAGACAGAGCAAAATAGAAGTAATGATGAGTGTACCGCCACTGAATAAAGTGAAGGATATCAGAAGCTTCCTAGGACACGCTGGATTTTATAGGAGATTTATAGAGGATTTTAGAAAGATAGCCAGACCACTGACTATTCTCCTTTGTAATGACACTAACTTTGATTTCAACCCAGAATGCCCGCAAGCATTTGAAAAGATCAAGAAAGCACTGATAACTGCCCCTGTCGTACAAGCACCCGACTGAAATCTTCCATTCAAGATAATGTGCGATGCGAGCGATTTCGCTGTAGGAGCGGTTTTAGGGCAACGAAAAGATAAGAAGCTACATGCCATCTAATACGCCAGTCGAACTCTGGACGACGCTCAGAGAAACTATGGAACAACCGAGAAAGAACTACTTGCAGTAGTTTACGCTTTCGAAAAATTTCGTAATTATCTAGTGGGCTCAAAATTCATCATTCACACTGATCATGCAGCTATTAAGTATCTTATGCAAAAGAAAGACGCAAAACCACGAATTATCCGCTGGATACTCCTTCTCCAAGAATTTGATATGGAAATAAAAGATAAGAGGGGAGTACACAATGGTGTCGCGGATCATCTTTCCCGAATAAGAATAGATGAAGAAGTCCCTATTAATGATTTCATACCGACCGAAAATGTGTACTTAACAGAGTCATCATTAATCGGTAAGATACAACTCTCCAACGAATTTGCATCGACCGTTGATACTGGAAGTAACGATTCTGGAGACCTGACATCGATCGATGGACAATCAGTTGAATCGATCGATACATGTGATACTACGTCGATCGATGGAGACGATGACATTGACTTACGTAACATCACATTTAAGATCAACATTGATACGACCGTAAATGTAGCATGGCAAACGATTGCTGATAGACATAACATCCCTTCGAATTGAAACATTACGCACGAAACGCACGCTGTCGAAAAGCGATTCGGCGAAAGACCTTGGTATGCTAACATAGTAAACTATCTTTCGGTAGACGTCGAACCTGAAGAACTTAAACATTACCACAGGAAAAAGTTCTTCAGAGAAGTAAGGAGGTATCATTGGGACGAACCTTACCTATACAAACGATGCGCCGACAGAATATTTTGACGATGCGTAGCTGAAACAGAGATTTCAGACATCATCTACCACTGCCATCGATCCAAATATGCTGGACATTTTGCAACCTTTAAAACGGTTTCAAAAATTCTCCAAGCTGGATTCTGGTGGCCTACGATGTTGTGCGACTTTCACGCCTTTATTGTCAAGTGCGACAAATGCCAACGTCGAGGAAAAATCAGCAAAAGACATGAAATGGAACAAAAGTTTATCCTTGAAGTAGAAGTCTTTGATTGATGGGGTATAGACTTCATGGGTACTTTCCCTACTTCTTACGGAAACTGTTACATTCTAGTCGCTCTCGACTACGTTTCATAAGGGTTGAGGCAATCGCTTCGCCCACTAACGATGCCTCTGTTGTTGTCAAACTTTTCAAGAGCATCATTTTCCCAAGATTTGGAGTCTCTCGGGTAGTTATAAGCGATGGTGGAACTCATTTCATCAACAAAATATTTGAGAATCTACTCAAAAAGCACGGAGTTCACCATAGAGTTGCAACACCTTACCATCCAAAAACAAGTGGGCAAGTCGAAGTTTCTAACAGACAGATCAAAGCAATTTTAGAAAAGACTGTAGGAGCCACCAGGAAGGATTGGTCTAGGAAATTGGATAATGCACTTTGGGCTTATCGAACAGCTTTTAAAACACCGCTAGGAACAACTCCATTTCACTTAATCTACGGTAAATCTTGCCACTTGCCAGTTGAGTTAGAGCATAAAGCAGCCTGGGCTACTAAGTTACTAAATTTTGACATAAAGACGGCTGCAGAACGGAGATTCATCCAGCTAAATGAACTAGAAGAAATAAGGCATCTGGCCTATGAGAACTCCGATTTATATAAAGAGAGAACCAAATCTTATCATGACAAACACATTATTTCGAGGCATTTCACCCCGAATGATCAAGTCCTCTTATATAACTCTCGTTTGAATATATTTCCTGGGAAACTTCGATCTCGTTTGTCAGGCACTTTTACTGTCATAGCGGCCCACTCAAATGGAACTGTTACCCTTGTGAACGAAAAAGGAGTAGAATTCACGGTAAATGGTCAGCGAGTAAAACATTATTGGGTCAAGCCCCCATATTATAAACCCCTCCGGTTAAGTATACCTAATCCCGCCGAAGAAACCGGATCGGTAAATTATACTCAATAATTTTCAAATAACGCTGAGTGAGAGGCAACCCACTATTAGAATTTCATTTACCATGCTTTTAGAATCAAAATTTTTAGTTATTGATTATCTTTATTCAGCAAAAATAGTAAACATATTAGCACAATTCGAACATATCGATCGATATACGACAATTCCATATCGATCGATACGGAAATATCGAGGGCGAACTGCCTTAAGTCGATACGAGCCGTTTTCTCCTCCACAATCGCGAAACCCAACCGAAACCCCAAAACCTCTCTTTATCTCTCGATTCTTCACGGAATTCTCCCGTTTTTTGCCTCATTCGATTTGAAATCTTCCCTCTATCTCGATTTCACTCTTCAATACGAAATCCTTTAAGGTATAACCCTTTGATTTTTAGATTTTTATAGAGAACAAAGTTTCACCCAAATTTTGGCTAGAAATCGGTAGATAGGTTTGTTTTTAATCATTCTGAGGTGTTAGGATTGTTAGATTAGAGGTTTTTGAGTATTAGAACTAGAATTTACACTATAAACTTGCGATTTGGATTGTTGATATTCTTGCACGTTTCGCGACTCGATATCGATCGACATCGAGCTTGCTCTGTCGATCGATACGTACATCTAAACCGGATCCAGAAGAGCATGAAATCGACCATTATCGATCGATATCAATCGATTTACATCGTTCGATATCGATGAACTTTACGGATGGCTGATTCTCGTTTTCTTTCCTCCTTTTTGCAGATGGCGACTCGAGCTGCACAGAGGGAGAGGGGAACCAAACGGAAGCTCGATCAACATGGCGCCTCCAGCAGTCATCCTCAACCATATTCTTCCTCTTCTGAAAGGGAAGATGAGCGCGACCCTTGGCCACGTAGGGCTGGGGAACGGATCACGATCTACCAGCGTTTCACCAACCCTTAACGCGCCGATAAGAATCCCGAGTGCCTGCGTCGTCCTGTTAGTAAGGATTGGGACAACTACGACAGCCTGTTCTACAATGCATGGATTAATGTGGAGGTCGCTCCCACACGTTTCATCGACCCCGCCACTACCAGACGCCTAGGGATCGACAAGGATCTTGGCGAGATGCTCATCCATCTTGGATTCGGGACCATTGGCTCCCAAACCTATGACCTCAATCATGAGCTTGTCCGGCAGTTCATGTCCATGGTTCGCTTTGAGTATAGGAACCAGCCATCGAGTGTTGCTTGTGATGGTGTTCTGTCTTTCTTCGCTAGGGGCGTCCGGTACAATGTCACTGTCCCCGAGCTCTGCACGATCTACGGCTTTGGGAATGAGACTGCCACCTCCAGCACCATCTCAGCCTTTCCAGGGGTTAAGGAGTTCTGGCAGATCTTTGGCACAGGTCCCTGGAGTTCAGCCTTGGTGCTTCAGATCGACATCCGCCACCCGACCCTCCGGTACTTCATGAGGATCCTTGCCGCCTCTCTGCTCTGCAAGATGGAGCCAAACAAGGTGCGGATCTACGAGCTTACACTGCTGTACGATGCGCTTGACGGACTGGTCGATCAGACATTCATAGACCCGGAGCGCCACATGGCTACACCCAACTCGGGTGCTGTTTTCGCTGAGCATCTAGCCAGCTTCAAGACCAAGCCTTTCTCCGGTGGCAAAGGGAGGAAGAAGGAGACGGTAGGGAGTCTGCTGACTCCGATCTTCCAGCACTGTGGGATCCGTTTTGACGAGGATGACGTGGACACTTCCCGGCACTACCTGGACGCAGAGCATCTGCGTAACAGCCAGTGGATGGACAGGGATCTCCTATGGGCTTTCAGGACTCCAGCTGGTGCACACCGGTTCCGCCTGCCTCATCCAGATACGACTCTCTTTGCAGGTAACCTCGACAGGCTCCATTTCCAGCTAGACCCAGCTTTAGTTCTCGCTCCAGCCCCGCAGCGTCGCGACACAAGAGTCCGCAGTGCCAGCACCTCCCGCGCTTCATCATCAGCTTCCCTGCCCCCATTCCCAGATCTCCCAATGATGGAGACGGAGAGGAGCAGGTCTCTAGGAGAGGAGTGTTGGAGGCTCTTCGTGCCATCTGGTCCCGCGTCTCGAGATGCCGCTGCTCGAGCCGAGCTAGCACTTCAGCTTTTGACCCATCCGCAGCAGGTTCTTCCCGCAGCCTGATCAGGGTGACGAGGGTGGTGAGGAGGATGACGACAACGACGACGAGGGCAGTGAGGGCTGATTCATTTGCCTGTATTTCCATCATTTTATCTTGTACTACTATGTTTTCACTTTTATTTTCAGACTTGTAGGATTTGTATTCGTACCTTTTATTTTCTGACTATGCCCGCTACTATTTTATTATCTAACTATTTGTGTGTTTTGAGAATGTCTAACAGAGCTAACATAAACTACATAACTCATGGATGTTGAGTTCGATGATTGACAGCACAAATAGGTGACGGCACTTTATCGATCGATATATATCACCTTGTATCGATCGATATGTAAAGGTTGAGGTACGATTGTTCCTACAAACATGAACATATTTGCTACATTCTTTTCATTTTCTCTTAGACTAATAACACTGGGGACAGTGTTGTTTAAGTCTGGGGGGTATCTACTAACATTTTTATTTTTATTTTTATTTTTACTTCCGTTTTATAAAAAAAATAATAATAATAAAGAGAGAGACAAAATGTGTTTTACTAAGAAGGAAGTAATGATTATATTTAGACTTGTTACCTAACCACTTCTTAGCACCACTCTTAGATTTGTCAGTTACAGAAGGTACTAGAGACACTAAAGCGGATCACCTGTTAGCTATGATAACACTTGTTGACAATGTATGGAAGAACCAAAGCCGATTTCCAACCTAACCTGACGTCTACTTCTTGTCTTGGGGCTTGGTATACAAGAGATCGGAATCCTCCTGCAAGTCTGGAAGGTAAAAGTCTCAAAAATTTTGGTTCCCTTCTCTCCTCCCTTCAGCATCCCCAGAAAATAAAAGACGATATGATTTCCTGAGAGGCAGAGGGAGAGGTACATAACCTATGACCCCACTACTCTAAATCAAAGGAATGATCAAAGCGAGGGAGAGGTACATTACCTATGACCCCACTATTCGCTTACACTTTGTCAAGGAAGATCAATAAGATGAACATTAGTTGTTCATTGGGATTGATATATAGAAAAAAAAAAGAAGAAAAAAAAGAAAGAAAGAGTTGGGATTCAGAGAAGGGGGATAAAGAGAGAAAGGGAACCAGGATGAGAATGCCTGAAACTTGTTTGAGTTGAATCCAAGTGTTCCTTGATCGATAGTCCCAAGGTAAAGCCTACACCTTTATTTTATTCATAAATGAGATCGGCAGAGGGGATAGACAAACAGGATCATTAAGTTGTTGACTGGTTGAATTTGGTTGCTAAGCTAGGATATTGTGTAATGTATTTCTGGAAATTGATAGATATCTGATGTGGTTTGCAATAAGTAGAGAGGTGATGGTCCTAAGTCTAGAATTGTAAGAGCTTCCGCCTTTCAAACCTTTTCTAGACCAATGTTCTATTATTTGTTTGAGGACAAGCAAAAGGATAAGTCTAGGGGAGTTGATATATCATGGATTTTACCTGTTTTCAGCCATGATTTATAAATGTTTTTGGAAACAAAAGGATACTTTTAGTATCTTTTTAGAGCTTTTACAGGTTCAGGTACTCACTGGTGTAAAACATGCATTTTGGAGCTAAAATGGAGACTTTATGAAGATATGAGCAAAACGATGTTTAAGCTATCGACCGATGCACATTGAGAGAAATCGACCGATAGATGATTACTCGTATCGATCGATAGATGACATTTTACATCGATCGATACATAAGTTATCCAAGCGATTAAATGAAGATTAGAAGCCCTAATTGCTTCACAAGAGTTCTAATAATTTACACACTAAGTCCCTGGCCGCCTGTTAGACTATATTAAGAGGGTTTTGTACTAGTTTAGATAGACAACTTTGGAGATCTTTTAGACCTAATTAGAAGAAGCATCTAGCTACACTTTGAGAAGAGTTTGATGGAGAGAGAGATCTGAACTACAATTCCAGAGAAGATCTTGAACTCCCTTTTTACTTATTGTTTCTTTTTATTATTATCTTAAAGTATTATTCAAACCATCATGACTTTGTCTCTCATGAATATGTTTGAGTAGTCTCTCTTGTTAGATTTAGGTTTCTCATTATGGTTGACTCATGCATTGAATTTAACCATTATTAGGGTGTTTAAAATATAGTTCTCAATCTCGTTATCAATGAATGCGAAGGTCAAGGATTGATCACCCTTGCCTCTGATTTTCGGATCAATTTGGACAAGCGATAGCTTGGCAAATACCCTAAGTCTAAGTTAATTTAATGAAAACCAGATAATCCATTCAAATACACCTTTACCACCGCTGGATGCGATATCAATCGACGAGACAATAGTCGTGTCGACTGATATAGCGGCATTAACATCGATCAATAGTTTCGACAGAAACATCGATCGATAGTTTCGACAGAAACATCGATCGATATTCCCTTCAGGTTATTGGACGATAGTCCTAACCCGAAATCCAGTAGAGTTAATCCTTAAATTCCTTAAGAGTTTGAATCTAGAACTATGAATAATAAAAACCCTTTACAATTTGCATGTATGTCATACCTGAGAAGATACATAAGTTTAACTATCTTCTTTCTTCTTAAAAAACCAATCAATCAATCAAGCATTTACTTGCTATCTTTTAAGTTACTGTTAAAAGCTTATTGTCTAGCTTTATCTTGAAGACTTAATAATCTGTTTTGTAATTCTAGAGTCCTTGTGGATTCGATCCCTAAGTACTACGATTGAACCTCTTATTTGAGATAGTAATTCACTCCTTAGGGTTAAACATTTGAGTGATATTAATCTACAATCCGGTTCGATTAAAGACCATGGTGGATTAGTGATGACTTAGAGTAAGTCTGTTTTACGAAAATTTCTAGGAACGAGTCGGTTTTAAGACGATATCAGTGTCTCTAGTTCCTCCTTTCTCTAAGATGGGTACGCTCGAATGCGTGGTGATCGTTTCTCGGTCGTCAAGAGATTAGATCGGTTTGCGAGTTATGCCTGAATAGTTAGAGAACAACAGATCGAGATAGAAAAAAATTGCCTAGACTTAGCGTGCTAGTCTATCCCCCTAGATTCTAAGTTCTCTAGGTTTTACGACAATTTATAAGACGTTTTCATTCTTTGCCTATCCGAAATTAGAAGTCTAATAAATTTTGAAATCGGACGTACCTTAGTTTCGTCGATGATTGTGGGACTGCCTCTTCTTCATTATTCTCGCCTCTTCTGACTTATTCTCGTACGAATCGGTTCTAGTGAAATATCGATGAGATTTTTTGAGTGAAGAAGGGATTTCAACATCCGAGTTTATGTTCTTGTTTCCTCGTACTGCTGGTTTTACTTAACTGACTAGGTGGGCTTCGTATATTGTTTGAAAAATCAATCACACGTTTATGATTAGATTTTTTCGACTTAACGTCGCAGAGTTTTGTAAAAACAGATTGCGTTTAGAGAGTTCAAATATCTCGTATAGTTTAGGAAACTTTGGAGTTAAGTCGACCGTTTCCGTTTTTAGACGATTGATTCGAACTTATACGAAAAAACAAGTCTTCGCTGTTTTTATCGTAAAATCTTAATGGAAACTCCGATTGAGACAAAACGAAAATCTGTACGATCGAGACTCAAGAGAGAAACTTGAGGGTTAGTTCAGATTGCCATAGGGGGAGATGGATGAGCTTTCTCAGCTCGCCATACGGCGAGCTGGTGCAGACAATCTCGACTCGTCGAGTCGACTTATTTTCGTCGTAAAATCTCAATGGAAAGTCCGATTGAGACGAAACGAAAAGCTGTACGATCGAGACTGCAGAGAGAAGCTCGAGGAGTGGTTCATCTCGCTATAGGGCGAGCTGGGTGAGCCCTTTCAGCTCGCCATACATCGAGCTGGTTGGCTTGAACAGTTCAGCTCGCCGTACGGCGAGCTGGTTTAGCTTGGCCAGCTCTCCGTGTAGCGATCTGGATGGTAAGAACCCTTGGGCCAAAGTCAGTGCCTCGTGGGCGAGGTGGAAGGCCGGTCAGCTCGACGTACGGCGAGCTGGCTTGAACGGTTCAGCTCGCCTTACGGCGAGCTGGTTTAGCTTGGCCAGCTCGCCGTGTGGCGAGCTGGATGGTAAGAACCATTGGGGCAAAGTCAGTGCCTCGAGGGCGAGGTAGAAGGCCGGTCAACTCACCGTCTTTTCGAGCCGGATAGTATCGCCCAATTCTGCGAGTAGGCCAGGGTTTTTCCCGTAAGTAACCAACCTAGGGTTCTTCCGCAAGCAACCAAGGGTTTTTCTCATGAGTAACCCACGGTTTATTCCGCGGGGTTTCTGGGAGAGCAAGTTTTATTTTTTCAAAATGTTCTCGGAAAACGTCTTTTGCTCAACCCATACGTAATGAGATTTGTCCAACTCGGAAATAAGAAAAACACTATGGGGTTTGATAGATTTTATTGTTTCTCTTAGTAATCGGAGATGGAAATTGCGAGCTCCTTTGGTTGCTCTTCCCTTGGCGAAAAGTCGCGATTAGGTTTTCGATTTTGTTAAGTACTACAACGTTTGCGTGGGCGTTGGCTATAGGAGTAGTCGCTGCTGGAGTTGTTCTACCAGCGTTTTTGCGAGCTGCGACTTTGTCTTTCATATTTCCAAACATCGTTTTGATCAAGCGTTTTGCGGCTCTGAGTAAGAGTAATCCGACCCCCCCCCCCTCAATCTAGCGCCAAACTGTGGGAACCAAAATTCACACCATCGGTTTCCGTAAAATAAGGAAACTTAGGAAAACCCTAATTTTCCAGAGGACACAGATCTCTGCGAGAGCCAACGACAAGAAGCCAAATAAATGCGAAAATATGAAAAACATGATAAAACGAATTTATAAAGAAAGTCGATTTTATTTCGAATTCGTGTAAGAGCGTTGCGATCTTTACAAGAGATTTACAAAGGCTCTGGCCGCAGGGGCCATCAGCAAGTTATCAACATAAAAACCCTGAACCTAGTCGAGTCGCAGCACGATAACAAAAGACGAAAAAGATAAGAAAAGGAGAGTTTGATTGATTTTGGACTGAACCTTGTGAAAGGCTGCCTATGTACCCCTTTTGAGGATCAAGTCGAACGTAGTTCAGTTGGTAAATCTGGACAAGAGATCGAACTGCCTAGGCGAGTTCTTCTAGTGATTGGGTGCCAGTCATAGAAACCGAACTTGTCGAGAAATAAGCCTAAGTTTCTAAGTGCAGAGAGTTCTAAGTGTAAAAGAGTTGTGAAAATTGTCCTCTGCCCTTGTCCCCAATCTTCTGCTTATATACTCCCTCCTTAGGCAGTTTAGTCCTTCCTTTTCGCCCAGACTCAAGTTTATCGAGAATCTTCCATTTATCTCGATCTTCCATTTTTTTTTGCGGAAATCTATTTATCTTCAAACCTGACATTTATCTTCAAACTTGACATTTATCTTCTTTCTGCGAGTAAATCGTCAAACCCGTCGTATCTTTGGGGTGGACCTCGTTTAAATTTGCGAGTAGGCTTTTATCGCGTTTTAGGACTTTCCGAGCCGTTTTGCAATAAAAACCGTTTTACAATTTCAGACGAGTTCGTTTCCTGATATGATGTCGTTTTTAAGTAAGCATTTCGAGTTAATCGTATAATTTTGCAATGTTAGATGTTTCGTTTAACTGTTGCCTTTTTTATGATTTACTCGAGGTTTTACTAAAAACACGCTTTTTACAATTTTTTATAAAAAAAATCTCAAGTTAATCGAATAATTGGTAAATGTTCGGTGTTTCGTTTGGCCGTTTTATATGATTTACTCGAGTTCTTTCGAGAAAATAAGACTTTACGGTTTTTATCGTAAAACTTAATCGAAAAGACGGATTGAGATGAAACTATTGACGTATGCTTTGTGTCGGGAGTGCGGGGAGCAGGGCTCGGATTGGTCAGCTCGACGTACGGCGAATTGAACTGCTTGGTCCAGCTCGCCGTACGGCGAGCAGAACTGCTTGGTCCAGCTTGCCGTACGGCGAGCAGAACTACTAGGTCCAGCTCGCCGTACGGCGAGCAGAACTGCTTGGTCTAGCTCTCCGTACGGCGAGCTGATGTGTGTGAACCAGCTTGTGATTTAAGGCGGATGCGGTTTTTCGCTTAACTTGGGCAATCGTGTATTCGGAGATTGTTTTGTTCGTTTTTCCGAGATGACAATTTCCAAGTTTCGCGCGGATTTCCTTTGTTCGGAAAATCCTTAGAATTTTATAAAACAAATTCTCGTGTTTTATAAAAAGTGTTTTTATTTTTGTGAAGACTTTTAGCCATTGATTCTCTTGTGACCGATTCTGACACCAACAGTGGTTATTTTCGACGGTTGATGGTTGTTCCCTGAACAATCTTGGTTGGAAAAGTGGTGGTTGAGGCTTGATGATCTCAGTTCTCCTTAACAGTTAAGTTTTTTGCAAAGTTTTGTTTCACTGAAATTTTTGTAGAAAAATAAAACTGCAGAAATCTTATATAATAAAGTAGACTTATCTCCCTTCTCCTACTGCCACGTCATCAGGAAGCATGGGGCGTTTTTAGACAGGTGGCACTCCCAAAAACAAATCGAATCTGCGTTTTACGGAATTTGTTTGGATTGAGTATATAACTTATGGACGGGCTTTTCAAACAAAATGACAATCCCAACAAGGGTCCTGAAACTGACTCCACCATTTTGTCTTCGGTCCTATTCGTTTGGTCAACCGACTGATCCATCTGGGTGAAGGTGAATATCGATGTTCGATTAGTACACTTTTCGGATACAGGTTTGAATCCTGAACTATTCAGTCAAAAAAAACAAAAGACGAATATGACCCTACTCTAAATATCATAACGCTAAAATTTCACACTCATCTCTCACGTTCTCTCCTCTTGGCGACAATCTTCTCATCTCTCTCGTTCTCCGAAGAGCTCTCTGTCCGACCAGCTCTCTCCGGCGAGCTATCCCTCCTGCAAGCTATTCATCCGGCGATCCTTTCTCTGAGGCTCCCTCTCTCCGAAAACGACCTCCCTCTCTCAGCCTCTCAATCTTCGGACCTCTCTCTCCCAGCCTCTTAATTGATCATTGATATCACTCAAATTACCCTAAGGAGTGAATTACTCTCATCAAAAGAGGTTCAGTTGTAGTACTTAGGGATCGAATCCATAGAGACTCTAGGATTACACAACAGATTATTTAGTTTTTGAAATAAAGCTAGACAGCAAGTTTTAAACAATAACTTAGAAGATGAGCAAGTAATTGCTCGATTGATTGATTGATTTGTTAAGAGGAAAGAAAGTAGTTAGACTTAGGTATTTTCTCAGGTATGACAAACATGAAAGTTATATAGGGTTTTTATTGTTCATAGTTCAGGATTCAAACTTTTAAGGTTTTAAATCTAAAGGATTAACTTCCACTGGCCTCGGGTCAACAACTATCGTTCGATGACCGTGAGAAAGTATCGATCGATGTTCAATAGAATTATGGATCGATGACTCTTTGCTATATCGGTTGACAAGATGATTATCTCGTCGAGCGATATTGCTTCCAGCGAGTTATAGTAACAAGTTTGGAACGGTTCTCTTGTCTTCACTAAATTTACTTAGATTTCAGGTAATTGCCAAGTTCTCACTTGTCCATATTGATCCTAAAATCAAATATAAGGGTGATCAATCCTTATCATTAGCATTTATGATGACTAGATGAAGAACTATATTTTAAACACCCTAGTAATGCTTCATTCAATGCATGACTCAACCCTAATGAGAAACCTAAATCTAACAAGAGAAACTACTCAAACATATTCATGAGAGACAAATTCATAATGGTTTGAATAATGCTTTAAATATAGTAATAGCAAAAGAAACAGGAAAGAAATAAGTAAAGCAAAAGAGTTCAAGATCTTCTATGGATTTGTAGTTCAGATCTCTCTCTCACTACTCATAATCTCTTCTCAAAGTATAGCTAGATGCTTCTCCCCAAATTAGGTCTAAAAAGATCTCTCTAGAGAAGTCTGTCTAAACTAGTACAAAACCCTCATAATATAGTCTAACAGGCGGCCAGGGACTTAAAGTGTAATTCTTAAAACTCTTGTGAAGCAATTAGGGCTTCTAATCTTTATTTAATTACTCGGAGGACTTCTGAATCGATCCATGGAGAATGTCTTCAGTCGATCGATATGGGTAATCTTTCATTGGTCTATTGTTCTCAAAGTATGTCGGTCGATATCTTTAACATCGTTTTGCTCATATCTTCATAAAGTCTCCATTTTAGCTCCATAATGGCTAGTTTACACCAATGAGTACCTGAACCTGTAAAAGCTCTAAAAAGAAACTAGAAGTGAGTACCTGAACCAGTAACTGACCTAGTTTACACCAATGAGTACCTTAACCAGTGGCTAGTTTACACCAATGAGTACCTGAACCAATTGCTAGTTTACCCCAATGAATTACCTGAACCAATGGCTAGTTTACACCAACGAGTACATGAACCTGTAACTGACAAATCTAAGAGTGGTGCTAAGAAGTGGTTAGGTAACAAGTCTGAATTAATATAATCATTGCTCCCTTCATAGTAGAACACAAAATTTTTTATTATTTTTTTTTTGAAAGACAAAGTAACGAAAATGAAATGAAAATGTTAGTAGATACCCCCCAGACTTAAACAACACTGTCCCCAGAGTTATTTTGTCTAAGAGGAAAGACGAAATTTTGATGTAGCAAATATATTCATGTTAGTAGGAAAAACCGTACCTCTACCCCTTACATATCGATCGATATTTCTTGTAAGACATCAAGCGATGTAAAGTTAGCTTTATCGATCGACATAAAACGGTGTACGTCAATCAATATAGAGTGCCTTCACCTATTGTGCGGTCAATCCATCGAATTCACCATCTATGAGTTATGTAACTCTATGTTAGCTCTGTTAGACATTCTTAACACACACGAATAGTTAGATAATAATAAAAGCAGGCATAGTTATGAAAGAGTACGAATATAAATCCTACAAGTCTGAAAATAAAAGTAAAAACATAATAGTACGAGATAAGGGATAGAAAAAGGAAAGTGAATCAGTCCTCACTGCTCTCATCATCATCTCCATCGTCCTGACGGTACTGGTGAGATGGACCTGGTGCCGATGGGTCAAAGGCTGAAGTACTCGCTCTGCTCGAGCTGCGGTATCTCGAGACACGGGACCAGATGGCCCGAAGAGCATCCAACACTCCTCTCCTGAAAACCCTCTCAGCTCATGTCTCTATCCCTGAGAGATCTAGGAACTGGATCAGGGGTGCTGCTGGTGAAGCCCGAGAGGTATCGGCGCTGCGGACCTCTGTATCGCGGCGTGATGCAGATGGGTTGCGGACTAGGCGTGCGTCAGGTCTACCAGTCCGTCAAGTGCATGGTAGAGAAGTGTAAGCTCATGGATCCTCACCTTTTTCGGCTCCATCTTTCAAAGTGGAGTGGAGGCAAGGATCCGCATGAAGTACCGGAGAGTGGGGTGGCGTATGTCGGTCTGAATCACTGTGGCCAAGCTCCAGGGACCTGTGCCAAAGATCTCCCAAAACTCCTGAACTCCCGGGAAGACGGAGAGGTTTCTGCGTGTGGTCGTGGAGTGCTCAAAGCCGTAAATTATGCAGAGCTCGGGACAGTGACGTAGTACCGGATGCCCCTAGCGAAGAAAGAGAGAACGCCATCACAAGCAACACTCGATGGTTGGTTCTTGTACTCGAAGCGAACAGTGGACATGAACTTCCGGACGAGTGAAGAGTAGAGGTCATAGGTTTGGGCCCCCATGGTCCCAAATTCTAGCTGAACGAGCATCTCTTAAAGGTCACCATTGATCCCTAAACGCCGGACAGTAGCTGGGTCGATGAATCGCGTGGGTGCAACCTCCACATTAAGCCATGCACTGTAGAACAGGCTGTCAAAGGTGTCCCAATCGTCGCTCACTGGACGGTGCAGGCATTCGTTGCTCTTAGCTGTGGCCCGTGGGTTGGCAATATCCCGGTAGATCGGAATGGGCATCCCATCCTCACACGGCCAAGGATCGCGCTCATCTTCCCTATCCGAGGAAGAAGATGATGAAGGGTTTTCCCTGGAGGTGCCAGGTAAATCGAGTCTCCTCTTTGTTCTCCTCTCTCGTCGTGCTTCGCTAGATACCATCTGCAAAAAGAGAGAAAACGAGAGTGTCAGGAGATCGCACATTCGATCGATATCGATCGATGTAAACCGATGTATATCGATTGATTTCCTATCCTCTGTAATCCAAGCAGCTGTGCTTATCGATCGACAGAGCATGCTCGATGTCGATCGATATCGAGTGTCGAAACATGCAAAAATCGCAGCAATCCAAATCGCAATTTCATAGTGTAATTCTTAGTTCTAACACTCATACACCTCCTTACTTCTCGGAAGAACTTCTTTTGGTCGTAGTTTTTAAGTTCTTCAGGTTCGACGTTTGCGGCAAGATAGTTCACTATGTCAGCGTACCAAGGTCTTTCGCTAAGTCGCTTGTCCACAGAATGCGTTTCGTTCGTAATGTCTCCATACTGGGAGATATTATGTTTATTTTTGATTCTTGGCATGCCACAGTTGGGGTTGTATCGATGGTGATCTTATATGAGATGTTCCGTAGGTCAATATCGTCAGTTCCATCGATCGACATGATATCACTAGTATCGATCGATTGGATTGATTGTTCATCGATCGACATCTGATCTCTGAAGTTAATGCTTTCAGTATCCACAGCCGATGAAAGTTTGGATGAGAGTTGTATCTTACCGATAAGTGATGAATCTGTGAAAGTACACATTTTCAGTCGGTATGAAATCATTAATGGGGACTTCTTCGTCTACTCGTATCCGGGAAAGATGATCTGCGACACCATTGTCCACTCCCCTCTTATCTTTTATATCCATATCGAATTCTTGGAGAAGAAGTATCCATCGGATAAGACGTGGTTTCACATCTTTCTTTTGAATAAGATATTTAATAGCTGCATGATCAGTGTGAACAATGACCTTTGATCCCAGTAGATAGTTACGGAATTTTTCGAAAGCGTATACCACTGCAAGTAGTTCTTTCTCAGTTGTTCCATAGTTTCTTTGAGCTTCGTCCAGAGTTTGGCTGGCATAATAGATAACATGTAGCTTGTTATCTTTCTGTTGCCCTAAAACCGCGCCTACAGCAAAATCGCTCGCATCGCACATTATTTGGAATGGGAGATTCCAGTCAGGTGCTGGTACGACGGGGGAAGTTATTAGTGCTTTCTTGATCTTTTCAAATGCTTGTTGGCATTCTGGTGTAAAATCAAATTTATTGTCCTTACAAAGGAGGATAGCCAGGGGTCTGGCTATCTTGCTGAAATCCTCTATAAATCTCTTATCAAATCCATCATGTCCAAGAAAGCTTCTGATGTCTCTTATGTTAGTCGGGGTGGTAGACTTGTCATCACCTCTATCATTGCTATGTCTACTTCAATTCCGGCTGCAGACACTTTGTGTCCGAGTACGATTCCGTCATTAACCATAAACTGAGAAATCATCCATGAATACTTCCATGAAGTTTTCTATCATATCAGTGAAGATTGACATCATGCAGCGTTGGAAAGTAGCTGGCATGTTACACAGACCAAATGGCATCCTCCGATAGGCGAAGGTTCCATAGGGGCAAGTGAAAGTTTTCTTTTCTTGGTCATCCGAATGTATCGGGATTTGGAAAAATCCGGAATATCCATCAAGAAAACAATAGTATTGGTGATTGGCTAATCTTTCCAGAATTTGGTCAATAAAAGGCAGAGGAAAGTGATCTTTCCGGGTTGCGGAATTCAGCTTCTTATAATCGATACACATTCGGGGTCCGGTCACAGTACTTGTTGGGATTAGCTCATCTTTTCCGTTCTTAACGACTGTAATACCTCCCTTTTTGGGTACTACGTGGACCGGGCTTACCCAATTGCTATCAGAAATTTGATAGATTATCCCTGCATCAAGCAGTTTGATGATTTCCTTCTTCACGACTTCCTAGAGATTTGGGTTTAGTCGTCTCTGATGTTCTATGGATGACATGGATTCATACTCCAGATGGATCCGGTGCATAAAAAGGTCAGGAAAGATGCCTGGGATGTCATCTAAAGAGTATCCAAGTGCTTTCCTATGCTTGCGAAGTTTGTTCAGTAATAGAGCAAGTTCCCCATTAGTGAAATTTGCGTTAACTATCACTGGATAGGAATTGTCAATAAGAAAAGCACACTTGAGCCCAGCGGGTAACGGCTTAAGCTCCACATTCGGTACTTTTTCTTGTGTGAGATTTCCATATGATGGAGGGTGTCGATCGATATTAGTATTTAGATATCGATCGATATCGATCTTTGATTCATCGTCGCCTTTGGTTTCGATACCTGAGGTTCCCTGACCAGTCTCCACGAGACGATCGCACTCGTCTTCTCTGTTATCTATGCTGAAAACTTCGTTCTGGGCAAGTACATTCTCATTTTCCAAATGATCATCCGAGTACGATTTCTCAAAAGATTCTTGGGTCAGCTCATCAATCTCATCTACATAAGATGATTGTTTATCTATCAAAGGAAGTGTGATGATCTTTTCAATATCAAATCTCATGGGGATGTTGCCTATGTTAAGATTTATTCGTCCTTCCTTGACATCAATATTGGCGTTTTCAGTAGCAAGGAATGGTCTACCTAATAGAATCGGATCACTTGCTTCGTTCTTGTAATGGAGCACAACAAAATCTGTTGGGACAACGCATCCATCGATTTTTACAGGTACATCTTCAAGTACTCCTTCCGGAATCCTAACAGATCTATCGGCGAGAACTAATTGGATGTTGGCTGGTGTAAATTTAGTGTACCCAAGGAACGTTGCAACGGAGTGTGGCATTAAATTGACGCTAGAGCTTAGATCACAGAATGCTCTCGAAAATAGCTGATCTCGAATTGTGCATCTGAGAACGAAACTACCAGGATCGGGTCTCTTTTCTGGGGTTTCGCTCTGAATTATTGCGCTAACCTCTGCAGAAACCATCATGACACTGCGTTTCTCTGTTGAAAAACTCTTGGTTGTCATTCCCATGACATACTGTCTTGTTGTTGATGAAATTCTGAGGGCGTCAATAAGTGGTATCTCCACTTTAACTCGTTCGAAAGCTAGTCTACAGATTTCATTGTCTATTTTGCGCTTAGTATTAGACTTGGGAGGGTAGGGAGGTAAAGTGTTGTACACCCGTTTAATAGTTGGTCCAGTGGGTGTTGAATTCTCTTCCGAATTCGTGGGGGTTTGTCGATCGATAGCGTCATTTTTGTATCGATCGACATCAACGGTTTCTCTCCATCGAGAATGATCATCTGGTCCTCAGTTTCCTTAGAATTTTTATTCGTTTCTTTGTTCTGAGGGGGTTCAGATTTCGAATCGCGGAGAAGCACGGGGTTTGGAATGGGTTTATCCGTTTCTAGAATTTCAGCATTTCCTTCAGAAGGAGTGCTTTTCTTGGTAATTGGAGTTAGCTGCTTCCCATTTCTCAAGATCAGCGCACTTACGTGGCGTCTCGGGTTTGTATTAGTATTCCCCGGAAGACGTCATGCTTCCCTCTTGATAGCGATGGCATTATTGGCGATATCGCTTTCTAGACTCCTAATTTTCTCACACAAAGCGTCAAGTTTCTTTGACATTTCGCAGTAGGCAATATTCAGCTTGGTGTCTAGGTCATTCTTTAACCTCCGGTTTCCTGTGAAAACATGGTTTAATCTAGCTTGGGGCCCTTCCTCGGTGTGATCCAGTGAGGCTGTCGTAGTTTTGGGTAAAACTACCTATGTTAAGAATGTGCTCTTGAGGGCTTCCATGTCTAAAGAATGTTTTCTCAGTGGACTGGACATTCTTATCACCTTGGATTATATCAGGTTTCTTTTCTTTTATCAAAGAATGAAGTAGATCCAAAGATTTCTTGATATTATCTATTTGAAAATCGTTTCTGGATCTAGCTTCTCTTTCTTTATCTTTATTTTCATAAGATTTACCCATCGCTATGTTTTCAATCAAACAATTTTCTTCTTCAGGGTTCCTGGAGCTAAAATTTCCGTAGCTCGCATTATCTAGCGTGATCTGGTAATCCAGCTCGAGGCCCTCGTAAAACAATTTAAGGAGTTCTGGTTTCGAATAACCATGGTGGGTACAATCTCGTTGGTGATTCTTAAATCTAATCCAAGCGTTTCTGAAAGATTCTCGTGGGCCATGAAGAAATGTGGAGAGTCTATGTCTTGTGTCCCAATATCGAGATTCATCGAAAAATTGGTTTATGAACGCATTTCGGATATCTTTCCAGCAAGTTAGAGATCCTGCTGGTGTTTGATTTAAACAATTTCTGGCCTCCCTTCCTAAGGAGAAAGGGAAAAGTCTACAACGATTAATGTCATCGAGTGTTAGTTCTTCCAGAAAATCGATGTGCTCGTGGGGGTGTTCTGAGGCAGAACCACGGAAGGGGTTCTTTTGTACCAGATGGATGTAGTCAAGATGAAGCGTAGACTTATTTGCATCATCCTCTGGTAACTTAAAGGCTGACCTATTGGAATATGTCTTAATGGGGTCTATGTAATCTTGCAACTTTCCTGCATGTTCAGTTTAAGATGGAAAGCATTTAACAAGGATTGCAGTCCCCTGTTTAATAGTTAAATTATTGGTTTCATTTCTTAACTGACCTAACGGTTCATTTTGAACTACTTCCACATTAGCTAGGTTAGTAAGTAAAGACTTACCTGCTTCCGGCTGGGTTGCGTCGATCGATGCCGGTTTGACTATGTCGATAGATTCCTCGCCCGACATATCGCTCGATGTGTGTGTTACGTCGTCGATCGATGCTCGGCTGAAATCTGTCTTTTCCATCTGAAGTTCCATGTGATAGCAGAGAAAGAGGAAAAGGAATTAAGTAAACAAAAATAAAAGCTAGACTATATACTAAACTAAATTTGATGGTAATGAGAAAGAGTCCCTGGCAACGGCACCAAATTTGATATCACTCAAATTACCCTAAGAAGTGAATTACTCTCATCAGAAGAGGTTCAATTGTAGTACTTAGGGATCGAATCCACAGAGACTCTAGGATTACACAACAGATTATTTAGTTTTCGAAATAAAGCTAGACAGCAAGTTTTAAACAATAACTTAGTAGATGAGCAAATAATTGCTCGATTGATTGATTGATTTGTTAAGAGGAAAGAAAATGGTTAGACTTAGGTATTTTTTTCAGGTATGAAAAACATGAAAGTTATAAAGGGTTTTTATTGTTCATAGTTCAGGATTCAAACTTTTAAAGATTAAATATAAAGGATTAACTTCCACTAGCCTTGGGTTAACAACTATCGTTCGATGACCGTGAGAAAGTATCGATCGATGTTCAATATAATTATCGATCGATGACTTTGCTATATCGGTCGACAAGATTATTATCTCGTCGAGCGATATTGCTTCCAGCAAGCTATAGTAACAAAGTTTGAAATGGTTCTCTAGTCTTCACTAAATTTATTTAGATTTCAGGTAATTGCCAAGTTCTCACTTGTCCATATTGATCCTCAAATCAAAGATAAGGGTGATCAATCCTTATCATTAGTATTTATGATGACTATATGATAGACCTATATTTTAAACACCGTAGTAATGGTTCATTCAATGCATGAGTCAACCCTAATGAAAAACCTAAATCTAACAAGAGAGACTACTCAAACATATTCATGAGAGACAAAGTCATAATGGTTTGAATAATGCTTTAAAGATAGCAATAGAAAAAGAAACAGTAAAGAAATAAGTAAAGCAAAAGAGTTCAAGATCTTCTCTGGTTTTGTAGTTCAGATCTCTCTCTCTCTACTCCTAAGCTCTTCTCAAAGTATAGCTAGATGCTTCTCCCCAAATTAGGTCTAAAAAGATCTCTCTAGAGAAGTCTGTCTAAATTAGTACAAAACCCTCATAATATAGCCTAACAGGCGGCCAGGGACTTAAAGTGTAATTACTAAAACTCATGTGAAGCAATTAGGGCTTCTAATCTTTATTTAATTACTCGTAGGACTTCTGTATCGATCGATGGGGAATGTCTTCAATCGATCGATATGGGTAATCTTTCATCGGTCGATTGTTCTCAAAGTACGTCGATTGTTCTCAAAGTACGTCGATCGATGGAGAATGTCTTCAATCGATCGATATGGGTAATCTCTCTCTCTCTCTCTCTCTCTCTCTCTCTCTCTCTCTCTCTCTCTCTCTTTTCATAGCTTGCTCCATAAAAAGGAAAATGAAGTTGCAAGTGTTGTAAATACATTTCTGGTGGTATATTCAAGGTAATTATTCATCTTGACCAAGACTAAGTCTTCTCTATTTTGTTTTCCTTCATTTCTCAGTGCATTGCTCTGTCTTCCACATCGGAGAAGTTCTTATCCTTTTTTGCAGTCTTTGATCGTTGCCTGAATCCACTAATTAGAAGTTGTGTGTGAAACTGTGCTTCTTTCTCTGTTTATAGTCTATTAACATGCATGTTTGTGTATGAAGCTAAGATCTGTATCATCCTTTGATATTAAGAAACATGAAACCAAAAATTCCAGGTGGTATAGAGCTTGTACAAGAGCAGTAGGGTTGGTAAAGGTTTGTCAAGGAATGGAAAGGCACAAAAGCTTGCTTGACAACACTCGCTTGAGGCAGTAAGTTATAGAGAGACTACCTCAGTTTCAGTTTCCTTTTAATTCAACTTTTTTGATGAAGCCTAATCTGGTTTTCGATTATGCACTTTGTTGCATCATGTTGAACCTAGACATCGGTATGGACACAACCTGCATATTTACTACAAGTTGCTCCAGTGTCAGAGTAGAGATCCTTCCTTCTACTGGTAATTACTTCTCACTGACTCTTTTTCCCATTTATGTAAGGTTGGAGTCGAATCTTGAAAAATAAACTTAAGATGACGTTTGATTGAAATGTTACAGGTTGAATATTTTCAAGGAGAACGAAGTAATAATGTCGATAACTTAAAACTTATTTACTTTTTGTTGTCATGTTTATGCTGTGTGTATATGGAAAGGAAAGCTTATGATGTTGTTGTGGAAGATGACAAATTCTTCTATAAAAACAGTGGATAAATGATTCAAACTTCTACTATGGAAAATAATGATTCCAAATGGATTAAGGTGCTCAGTTATACGTTGGGAAGAAGGGTACGTTTCACCATTCAAGCTTCTTACTGGATAAGCTACTGTTGGTGCATGAAGATGTGTTGTTGAGAATGGTGTTCGTAAGAGTAAAGATCTGAGATGCTCTTAATGAGGGAAAAAGTGATCTACCATACTCTTACGAAATCTGGAATACTCTTATCTATTCTGATACTCTTCATCTCGATGGAAAAAGTCGAAAGTGCCCCTCTCTACCTGACCAATCAAAATGCTGCTCTGCTTGACCAATAAAAAAAAGCGCGGTTTTTCTCTCTCCTAACTACTTCTTCTCTGAGCTTCTACTCTTCCGGTTTGGCTTGTCGAAGTGAGTTCTGTCGAAGTAAGCTCTGCTGTAGTCACTCCTCAATTTCGTTCGAACCTTCATTTGTAAAGGCTGCGGCTCGCTTGGATGCTGAATCAATGAATCCCCAACTCAGGTTAAATAAAACTTCAGGTAAAGGATTATCTTGGTCTGTAATTCATCTTATAACCAGTCGATTCGAATGAAAATGCTGTTTGTTACGTTGGGATACAGTAGATATCGAATAATTGGGTTGTTGATTAGGGGAGAACGGGAAAGATTTGTGAGTAGGATGGTGTGTTTGTTATTGTGGGAACCGAAATTCACACTTGTCGATTTCCGTTAAATAAGGAAACATAGGAAAACCCTAATTTTCCAGAGGAACCGGATCTCTGCGAAAGCAAACGACAAGTAACCAAATAAATGTGGAAAAATACGAAAAACGTAATAAAACAAATTTAAAGAAAAAGTAGATCTTATTTCGATTTCGCGTAAGAGCGTTGCGATCATTACAAGGGTTTACAAAGGCTTTGGCCGCAGGGGCCATCAGCGAGTTACAAACATAAAACCCTAGATCTAGTCGAGTCGCAGCTCGATAACGAAAGACACAAAAAGATAGGAAAAAAGGTTTGATTGATTTCGGACTGAACCTTATGAAAGGCTGCCTACGTACCCCTTTTGGGGATCAAGTCGAACGTAGTTCAGTTGATAGAGCTGGAACAGGGATCGAACTGTCTGGGCGAGTTCGTCTAGTAATTGAGCGCCAGTCATAGAAACCGAACTTGTCGAGAAAAAGCCTAGGTTTCTAAGTGCGGAAAATTCTAAGTCTAGAAAAGTTTTAAAAGTATCAGATGAGAGCTCTGAAATTCGTCCCCTTGCTTATATACTCCCTTCCTAGGCGGTTTAGTCTTTCCATTTCGCCCAGATTCGAGTTTAATGGGAATCTTCCATTTATCTCGATCTTTCCTTTTTTTCCCGCGGAAATCTTCTATTTATCCTCAAACTTGACATTTATCTTCAAGTTTGACATTTATCTTCTTTCTGCGAGTAAATCGCCAAAACGTCGCCGTATCTTTGGGTTGGACTTCGTTTAAAGTCGCGAGTGGCTTTTATCGCGTTTTATGACCTTCCGAGCCGTTTTGTGATAAATCCGTTTTACGACTTTAGACGAGATCGTTTCCTGATGCGATGCCGTTTTTAGATAAGTTTCTCGAGTTAATCGTAAAGCTAAGCAAAGTTAGATGTTTCGATTAATCAATTCCGTTTTCTACGATTTACTCGGGGTTTTATTAAAAACGCGTTTTGAACGATTTTTACGAAAAATCTCAAATAAATCGTATAGTATAGGCAATATTCGGTGTTTCGTTTAACAGTTGCCGTTTTATACGATTTCCTCGAGTTCTTTTCGAGAAAATTTTTTTTACGGTTTTTATCGTAAAACTCGAACGATAGGACGTGTCGAAGGACGTATGCCTTGAATCAAGGATGTGGGAGATCGAGGCTCGGGATGGTCGGCTCGACGTACGGCGAGCTAGTTCAGCTTGTCCAGGCCGCCATATGGCGAACTAGGCGATAAGAACCTGGGGGCAAAGTCAGCACCTCTTAGTTCGCCGTTGGGAGTCTCTAGTTCGCCAGCAGGCGAACTAGTCGGGAGGTTCCTAGTTCGCCTGCTGGCGAACTAAGCCAAGCTAGCTTAGTTCGCCAGCAGGCGAACTAGTCGGGAGGCTCCTAGTTCGGCTTAGTTCGCCAGCAGGAGAACTAGTCGTGACTAGTTCGCGTTTTGCGGCGGTTTCGGTTTTTCGCGATTTTGTAAAACGATTCTCGAGTTTTATAAAACGATTTTCGAGTCATATAAAACGATTCTCGAGTTTTAAAAAATGATTCTTGAGTTTTATAAAACGATTCTTCGAGTTTTTATAAAACGATCTTCGAGTTTTATAAAACGATTTTCGAGTTTTACAAAATAAAATGATTCTCGAGTTTTATAAAACGGTCTTCGAGTTTTATAAAACGATTCTCGAGTTTTATAAAACGATTCTTCGAGTTTTATAAAATGATTCTCGAGTTCTATAAAACGATTCTCGAGTTTTATAAAACGATTCTCGAGTTTTATAAAACGGTCTTCGAGTTTTATAAAACGATTCTCGAGTTTTATAAAACGATTCTTGAGTTTTATAAAACGATTCTCTAGTTTTATAAAACGATTCTTCGAGTTTTATAAAACGATTCTCAAGTTTTATAAAACGATTCTCGAGTTTTATGAAACGATTATTCGAGTATAATAAAACGATTCTCGAGTTTTATAAAACGATTCTTCGAGTTTTATGAAACGATTCTCGAGTTTTATAAAACGATTCTTCGAGTTTTATAAAACGATTCTTGAGTTTTATAAAACGATTCTCGAGTTTTATAAAACGATTCTTCGAGTTTTATAAAACGATTCTTCAAGTTTTGTAAAACGATTCTTCGAGTTTTATAAAAAGATTTCTTTTATATTTTCTGCGGAGAATTTTTGCCATTGATTCAGTTGTGACCGATTTTGACACCAACAGTTAGCTCCCCAGCTCGCTAGAATCTTGAGCCTTTAGCGTAAGGTTCTTGCGAGTGGTTAGCCAGTTTTAGTTAAGGTCCATTGAAAGTGATATTTCCACTCTCCAGGGAGCGGAAAGCGTTTAAGATTAGGGCTGCGCCTTGTGAAGGCTGCCTACGTACCCTTTTGAGGGGATCAAGCCTTTCGTAGTTCGTTTCGGAGTTAAGGTTCGTATGACCTGTTTCCTAGAAAGACCTTTACGGTCTAGTTATATATTGTGTAGGAATTATCGAGCATATTGATGTCGATGGCATCTGGACCTTTGCCAGCCTTGAGACTAGCCTCGTAGGCCATTTGGTCTGGCCGAGCGTGGCCGTTATAGTTTTCGGACTGGCCGTGTGCGGCTCTGAGTCCCTGCCGCTTTTGCAGATTTATTGAAAACCAGTTTGCGTTTTTAAGAGCGTGTTTTTATTCGTATGAATGTAGCGGGAAGATTATGAGTTGATATTGAGGGAGGTCCGCGAGTTGTCGTCTCTCATTCCCTATTCCCTTAGTATATCGCCTTGTTCGTTTTCCCGTTTTAGGATTTTTGGTAAATCGAGTGAGCGTTTAGATATAGACGAAGAGACATGCCTTTAGGATCTCGATTCATGCCTTGAGACGTTAGCGACCACTGTGCTGGGTTTAGGGCAAGACCTAGGTTTTCTTTCGGATTGAGGCTATGCGATGACTAGTCGGCTTTCGTTTTGCCTGTTGTGATTTTAACCTGATTCCATACCGATTTAAAATCCGCGATAGGTTCTCGGCTTATATGATTCGTTTGGTTGGAACCGAGCATCTCACCGGGAACAATTTCTAAGTTGCCTGGAAGTGCTGACCAAAACTTTGGATTTCTTTTTTAGCGCTATTACCCTTGTGTCGGGTGTTCGAGAGCTATCTCTGCGAGATAACTTAAGTTTGTTTAGGACTGTTGCGAGTTTGTTGTGATCAGCAACAAACTTTTTAAGCGATAAATGTTTACGTTGTTTTGGCCTTTGCGAAGGATACGTACGTTAAGAATTTTTGCGTAATTTTATAGTCGCGGACGGACTGTTAGGTCTTCCAAGAAAATGACTTTATCGAGGAAGGTATTTATGTAGAAAAACTAATCTCCGGGCGTCTGCGACGCCTCGCAGTGCCGAAAGTTGGTTTTTATTTTATATGCCGCGTTTCGTGTTCGGAACGTTTGCGGGCTCGAAGATGTTGCGCGGTGTTGTGTAGGTTTTGATTTAACCCTGCTTTGCAGGAACACTTTGGTTCGGTTGCGGATATTCGCAATTAAAACTTAGATTCCTGTTTGGATGTTAGGTAGTTTATGATTTGTGCTAGAGAAATTAGGACCGAGAGTTTGTCTAAGTTGTTTCCCCGAACGAGCGTTTTTTGTTACGGTGCTTTGTGAAGCGTTGACCTTCCGAGATTCGTACAGCTTTAGGAGCTCCGGTACGAGTGTTTTCTTATACGTTGGATTTTGTAGGCAACTTGCTTCGGGAATAGAGTGAATAGCGAGAATACAGAACTTAGCCGATTTTCGACAAGTTTGCATTATCCGTTGAACGTATTGGCTTAGCGTGAAGGTTGTGTTTAGCCGCACAGCCAAGGTCGTATTTGGTAGAGGATTAGACCACGACACTTTCGTGCTATCGAAAAGGTCGAGTCGGTTTGTAAACTTGGCATGGAAGTGAAGCGCGATCGGACAATAGCCGAGTAGCGTTTGTCAAGCTTGATATGCCAAGTATGCCCGTGTTTATAGAAACGTTTTTCCGTTGTGGGTTTGATTTATACGATGAAAGTTTCGTATAAACTTTCCTTTGTATGGAAGTTTTTTCTTTTTTACTCGAGGGAGACAGATCCTAAGAAGCTCGATGCAGAGCCCGTGCGGAGTCGTTTGCGGGGTGGTCTCATTCTCGGATGTAAACGAGAGGAATGAGAGCGGATGCTCGTGAACCGATGGGCTAAAGAGTGAGATCTTTCAGATCGTGTCACGAGGAGGCAAAGTTTAGATTGGCCGCCCAGTGTCGGATCGTATAGCTTGGTTTTCGAAGGAAAGTACTTTTCGCAAAACCTGTTACGTTTACTTTCGAAAGTTACTTCGTTATGACATGATCCTGACCATACGAAGGATTTCTCACGTAAGTAACGGGCGATGAATTTAGTAATCGACACGACGCATTGGGTTAACAATGTTTCCGCAGATTTTTCGAGAAACCTTTCCGCTTAGTTATTGATTCTTCGGTGATGGTTTTTTCGGAGTCACTCGCGGATTTTTACCAAAATTTATTACACCGAGATCTAGTCGCAAAATGTTTTAGTGGGTTTCTCGGACGGAATGAATCACATGATCAGCAATATGATCAGTCGGCGAGAAGGGAGGACATGTTCTCTATTGCTGCTTTGTGTTCTCGATTTTTCTTTGACCATAAATGTTCTTAATATTATTCCGTGACTCACTTGATTCGACAGAAAATGATAGCACTATTTTGATGCCTAAGGATTTTTCGTATAATTTTCCGATTCTTATACGACACTTGTTTTATCAAGTTCGAGAAGGTCTTTATAACTTCGGCAAATTATCAAGTTTCACTCTGAAATATCGCAGAGATTTTCTAACCGCATGGTTGCGACGAGAGATGCTGTATAGTCCTCGACGTTTTGGATCAGTTTTTAGCGTTTAGACGGTTCTTAGATTGTCGTTTGCTTTTGGGATGATTTTGACGAGGCGTCGCATTGTCCGAATATTTTTCTGCTTGTTTTGGCAAGAGTTTGCTTTATAGAAAGCGTTTTCTCGACGCGAGGGAAAATATTCGACGAAAAGAAAAAAGACGAGTTTCCTTTGAAGGATTCGGATGATCGATAATCCGGGTTGGTTAAAGACTGTGGTAGATTGGCGATGACTTGGAGTATGTCTGGTTTACGAAAAATTTCTCGGAGCGAGTCGGTTTTAAGACGACGTCAGCGTCTCTAGCTCCTTCTTTCTTTGAGGAAATGAGTACATTCGAATGCGTGGCGATCGTTTGTCGGTTGTACGAGAGATTGGATCGGTTTGCGAGTTATGCATGAATGGTTAGAGAACAACAAATCGGGATAGACAAAAATTGCCTACGACTTAGCATGCTAGACAATCCTCTAAATTCTAAGTTCTCTAGGTTTCACGGCAGTTTACAAGACATTTTCGTTTCTTACCTACGAGAAATTAGAAGTCTAATAATATTTTCAAATCGGACATACCTTAGTTTCGTTGATGATTTGGGATCGTCTATTCTTCGTTCTTCGCCTTTTGACTTACCGGTCTTCGACGAATTACCAGCATGAGTATCAGAGCGGGGACAAGAATTAACCATAGGAGCTCATGTTCTTGTTTCTTCGTACTGCTGGTTTTATTTGACCGACTAGGTGCGCTTTGTATTCGAAAAAATCAATCACGTGTTTATGATTGGATATTTTCGACTTAGTGTGGCAGAGTTTCGTAAAACCGGATTGGGTTTAGAGAGTTCAGATTTCTCGTATAGTTTAGGCAACTTTGGTGTTAAGTCAACCGTTGCCGTTTTAGACGATTGATTCGAACTTATACGAAGAAACAAGTCTTTGCGGTTTTATCGTAAAGTCCCGATGGAAATTCCGGTTGAGTCAAAACGAGAATCAGCGCGGTCAAGACTCGAGAGAGAAACTCAAGGATTGGTTCAGCTTCGACGTAGGGCAAGTCGGGTGAACCCTTTCAGCTCGCCGTGTGGCGATCTGGATGGTAAGAACCTTTGGGGCAAAGTCAGCGTCTCTTGGGCGAGCTAGGCTCTTGGTTCAGCTCGCCGTATGGCGATCTAGCTAGCTCTATGTTCTGCGAGCTAAGCCAGCTTGGTTTAGCTCTACGTTCAGTGAGCTAAGACGCTTGGTTTAGCTCTACGTTTGGCGAGCTAAGACGCTTGGCGCGGGTGATCTCGATTCGTCGAGATGACTTGTTTTCGTCGTAGAGTCTCGATGGAAAGTCCGATTGAGACGAAATGAAAAGCGTCTTGATCAAGATTCGAGATGGAAATGTTTCGATCCGTCGAGCTTGTCGAACTTGCTTAATGGAGAGTCGGCGAGCACAGTCCCGCGATTCATCAAGCTCTCTTGTTTTCGTTGTAAAATCTCAACGGAAACTTTGATTGAGATGAAATGAAAAGCAGTGCGATTATTGTTTAGAGTACGATCAGGTTCACCATAGCTATAAGTTGGATTGTGCGGACCCTCGGGGAAAAGTCAGTGCCTCTAGGATGAGGTGGAAAGCCGGTCAACTCGCAAAGATGGCGAGCTAGGTTGCTTGGCCGACTCACCGTCTTTTCTGCTGGATAGTATTGCCGATTCTGCGAGTAGCCTAAGTTTCTTTCGCGAGCAACCTATGTTTTTGTCGCGAATAACCTAGGGTTTCTACGCGAGTAACCTAGGGCTTTCTCCGCGAGTAAAGCTAGGGCTTTCTCAGCGAGTAACCTAGGGTTTTTACGCGAGTAACCTAGGGCTTTCTCCGCGAATAAAGCTAGGGCTTTCTCCGCGAGTAACCTAGGGCTTTCTCCACGAGTAACCTAGGGCTTTCTCCGAGAGTAACCTAGGGCTTTCTCCGCGAGTAACCTAGGGCTTATTTCGCGAGTAACTTACGGTTTGTTCCGCTGTTTCTGGGAGAGCAAGTTTTATTTTTCCGAAAAGTTGTCGTAAACGTCTTTTGCTCAACCCATGAGATTTGTCCAACTCGGAAATAAGAAAAACACTATGGGGTTTGATAGATTTTATCGTTTCCCTTAGTGATCTGAGATAGAAATCGTCAGCTTGTTTCGTTGCTCTTCCCGTGGCAAAGAGTCACGATTAGGTTTTCGATTTTGTTGAGTACGACAGTGTTTGCGTGAGTGTTGGCTGTACGAGTAGTCGCTGCTGGAGTTGTTTTACCAGGGTCTTTTTGCAAGTTGCGACTTTGTCTTTCATATATCCAGACATCGTTTTGATCAAGTGTTTTTCGGCTATGAATAAGAGTACTCCGAACCCCCCCCCCCTCCTTCTAGCACCAAACTCTTGGAAACGAAATTCACACTTGTCGATTTCCGTTAAATAAGGAAACTTAGGAAAACCGTAATTTTCCAGAGGAACCGGATCTCTGCGAAACCCAACGATAAGTAACCAAATAAATGCTGAAAAATACGAAAAACGTAATAAAACGAATTTAAATAAAAAGTAGATCTTATTTCGATTTTGCGTAAGAGCGTTGCGATCATTACAAGGGTTTACAAAGGCTTTGGCCGCAAGGGCCATCAGCGAGTTACAAACATAAAACCCTAGATCTAGTCGAGTCACAGCTCGATAACGAAAGACGGAACAAGATAGGAAAAAAGGTTTGATTGATTTCGGACTGAATCTTATGAAAGGCTGACTACGTACCCTTTTCGGGGATCAAGTCGAACGTAGTTTAGGTGATAGAGCTGGACCAGAGATCGAACTATCTGGGCGAGTTCGTCTAGTAATTGAGCGCCAGTCATAGAAACCGAACTTGTCGAGAAAAAGCCTAAGTTTCTAAGTGCAGAAAATTCTAAGTCTAGAAAAATTTTAAAAGTCTCAGCTGAGAGCTCTGATTTTCGTCCCCTTGCTTCTGCCCTATGCCTTTTGCTTATATACTTCCTTCCTAGGCGGTTTAGTCTTTCCATTTCGCCCAGATTCGAGTTTAATGGGAATCTTCCATTTATCTCGATCTTTCCTTTTTTTCCCGCGGAAATCTTCTATTTATCCTCAAACTTGACATTTATCTTCTTTCTGCTAGTAAATCGCCAAAACGTCGTCGTATCTTCGGGATGGAATTCGTTTAAAGTCGCGAGTGGCTTTTATCGCGTTTTATGACTTTCCGAGCCGTTTTGCGATAAATCCGTTTTACGACTTTAGACGACATCGTTTCCTGATACGATGTCGTTTTTAGAAAAGTTTCTCGAGTTAATCGTAAAACTAAGCAATGTTCAATGTTTCGATTAATCGTTGCCGTTTTCTACGATTTACTCGCAGTTTTATTAAAAATGCGTTTTGTACGATTTTTACGAAAAATATCGAATAAATCGTATAGTTTAGGCAATATTCGGTGTTTCGTTTAACCGTTGCCGTTTTATATGATTTCGTCGAGTTCTTTTCAAGAAAACAAAGTTTTACGGTTTTTATCGTAAAACTAGAACGATAGGACGGATCGAGACGAAACGGGAGACATTTCAACCGTGATTCGGAATACGATCGTGTCGAAGGACGTATGCCTCGAATCAAGGATGTGGGAGATCGAGCCTCGGGATGGTCGGCTCGACGTACGGCGAGCTAGTTCAGCTTGTCCAGGTCGCCAAATGGCGAACTAGGCGATAAAAACCTGTGGGGCAAAGTCAGCACCTCTTACTTCGCCGTTGGAGAGTCTCTAGTTCGCCTTCTGGCGAACTAAGCCAGCTTGGCTTAGTTCGCCAGCAGGCGAACTAGTCGGGAGGTTCCTAGTCGTGACTAGTTCGCGTTTTGCGGCGGTTTCGGTTTTTCGCGATTTTGTAAAACGATTCTGGAGTTTTATAAAACGATCTTCGAGTTTTATAAAACGATTCTCGAGTTTTATAAAATGATTCTCGAGTTTTATAAAATGATTCTTCGAGTTTTTATAAAACGATCTTCGAGTTTTATAAAACGATTCTCGAGTTTTATAAAATGATTCTCAAATTTTACATCTCGAGTTTTATAAAACGATTCTCGAGTTTTATAAAACGATTCTCAAGTTTTATAAAACGATTCTCGAGTTTTATTAAACGGTCTTCGAGTTTTATAAAACGATTCTTGAGTTTTATAAAACGATTCTTCGAGTTTTATAAAACGTTTCTCGAGTTTGATAAAACGATTCTCGAGTTTTATAAAACAATTCTCGAGTTATATAAAACGGTCTTCGAGTTTTATAAAATGATTCTCGAGTTTTATAAAACGATTCTTCGAGTTTTATAAAACGATTCTCGAGTTTTATAAAACGATTCTTCGAGTTTCATAAAACGATTCTCGAGTTTCATAAAACGATTCTTCGAGTTTTATAAAACGATTCTCGAGTTTTATAAAACGATTCTTCGAGTTTTATAAAACGATTCTTGAGTTTTATAAAACGATTCTCGAGTTTTATAAAACGATTATTCTAGTTTTATAAAACGATTCTTTGAGTTTTATAAAACGATTCTTCGAGTTTTATAAAACGATTTCTTTTATATTTTCTGCGGAGAATTTTTGCCATTGATTCCGTTGTGACCGATTTTGACACCAACAGTTATGGAATTGGATTGGATTAATAACCACAAATGTCGGGAATCAAAGCTGAATTCCGGAATGAATAGGGTGAAACTGGTAGACTATAAAAGTGTAATTAGGTGATTAGGTGAAACTGGTATACTATAAAAGTGTTGAAACTTTACTCTTGACAAAAATGTGTAAAAGTGTATAACTTAGTATTACTTCAATAGCAAAATTGTATAACTAAGATTAACTTTAATTGTATAATTTTTATTTGGTACAACAGATAATAGGTTATTCTTCTACAAACATACACTTTCACTATGATGGACATTATGCGAAATCTGGTGATGATTATGAATAGATTCCAAGCGATGGTCCTTTGTATGGTATATCCTTTAAGACATCATCATTGGATGAGATCACTCATTCGTTTTTGAAGGAGAGGATATGCAAGAAGAAGAGCATAGATCCGTTTTTAAAGAGGCTGAATCTGAGTTACATTCCACTGGTAGTAGAACCTAAGAGGCAATCATATATTTTGGATGATGAAGATGTCTTTGTGTATCTAACATCAGTGGATAAAGAGGGAAGAAGAAGTATTTTGCATGTAGAGGTCATCGAAGGAATGGAAATAGTTCCAGTAATGGAGCAACAATCAGTAGTTGAGAAAGAAAGCTCATATAGTGGGAACTATAGTGAGCTTGCGAGTGGATTACCCGAAATTGAAGAAGCAGACATATATCTACCAGAGGTTGAAGGGGTGGAGAATTTTGTTACTTGAGAAGCAGAGGAAAACGAAGGGGGCATTGATGTTATTAATAGAGAAGCCGAGGAAAGAGGCATTAATGTTGTTATTGGAGAAGCCGGTGAAGGGGGCATTGGTATGGACAACGTCGTTGACAATGAGGGCGACGTGGATAACTCCATGGGTGTTCGTCATGTTTGGGACTATGTTGAGCTCCCACGTGTTGCAAAAGAAATTCCAGTGGTTAAAGAGTGGGAAGATGGTTTGGGTATTGAGTTGTTACAACAATTTCCAAGTAAAGAAGCTGTGAAAGATATGATTGATAGAGCATCACAGCTGAACTGTTTCGGAATTAGTATCTCCAACTCGGAAAAGAGTCGATATGTGGTGAAATGTCGGTTAGCAGCTGAAGGTTGTAAATGGAGTGTGAGAGCTACAAAGATAAATAATTCTGAAGTGTTCACGATTAGAACATACATGAATACATGAAGATGTATTCATGCTCTCGCGCAACTTCATGTACTGGAGTCAAAAGGAAAGTTACCCCAAGATGTATTGCATCTATAGTGCACAAGGATTATCCGGGACTATATGAGACACCAACTGCGAAAACCCTGCTCGGTCTGGTGAAAAGGATCATGGATGTGGAAGTGTCGTATACGACATGTTTGAGAGGAAAAAATCAAGCTGTTGCGGATTTGCGTGGTGATCCCGAGAAAGGATACAAAATATTGCCTTCTTATTTGTATATGTTAGAGAAGGTGAACCCGGATACAATAACAAGTTTGTTACTGGATGAACACAAGCGGTTCAAATACCTATTTGTTGCGTTGGGAGCTTCCATTGAAGGGTTTGAATTCATGAGAAAAGTCATCACTGTGGATGCAACTTTCCTGAAGACTGTTGAAGGTGGTTATTTAGTTATTGCCACGGCTCAAGATCCAAACCTTCACCATTATCCAATTGCTTTTGGTGTCGTTGATGGGGAGAAAAAAGAAAGCTGGAATTGGTTTTTCACGGCGCTGAAAACTGTTATTCCAGATTCGACGGAATTGGTGTTTGTTTCAGACAGAAATGGAAGTCTGATACACGCTATTGCTGAAGTGTATCCGCTGTCTAAACATGGGTGTTGTATCTGGCATCTATCGCACAATGTGAAAGGTCATGTCAGACATGGGAGGGACGAAGTTGCGAAACAATTCAGAAAAATTGCATGTCTTTATTCAGAGAATGAGTTTGAAATGCAGTTGCAAGATTTTAGGGAGAGGTATCCAGCGTGTGGTAAGTATGTTGATGATACTGCCGATGTCAAAAATTGGGCGAAGTGTCATTTCCCCGGTGCAAGGTACGACATAGACACCTCTAATTGTGCGGAGTCTTTGAATGCGCTATTTAAAAAGGCGCGAAGCATGTCTTTATTGCCTATGCTTGATACAGTTATTGACAAAATGGCTGAGTGGTTCAACAGACATAGGAAGGATGCAGCATCCGGACCGGCATCTCGAAAATTGGTTCCTTTAGTGGAGAACAAAATCCATGACAGAACACCGAAAGGTTCAAGACTTGATATGATTCCGCTGAACACTTTTCAGCTTGAATACCGTGTTATTGGGGAAGATAAGAAGACTTATTTGGTGGATTTGCACAAGAAAACGTGCAGTTGCAGGAAGTTTGATATAGATAAATACCCGTGTAGACATGCAATAGGCGCTATCATAAAGTGTTTGAAGCATGATAGACCAATACAGGTGAGTGACATGTATGATTTCGTCTCAGATTATTACTTCATTAGAGTGTGGGCTTTGGCGTATCGAAGGACTGTATATCCAGTCCCTCATATGTCTGATTGGATGGTTCCAAAAGAAGTCGCGGATAAGTGTCCCTTACCTCCAGAGTACGTGAAAAAAAAACGGTTTCCTTCGGCAGGAGAAAGACGGCCATGTCCCCGTCGTACTAAGTATAACCCGGATATTGGCTTGGCAAGCTATTTCAACTGCTCACAGGGAACTCAAGGAACAGAAGGATCACAGGGAACACAAGGCACTCAAGGATCACGAGAAACACAAGGCACTAAAGGCACTCAAGGGACTCAAGGCACTCAAGGATCACGAGAAACACAAGGAACACAAGGCACTCAAGGCACTCAAGGCACTCAAGGCCCTCAAGGCACTTCATGTACTAGAGACAGTGAACACAGGAGTTGATTGTGAGTGTAAAACTTGGTGAAACTAGAGGAGATCTTCAAAAACTTTGTGAAAACATGCGTTATGTGAATGTGAAACTTGGTGAAACCTAATTAAAGTTATTGCGATATATAATTCTAAAACTTGGTGAAACTTGTGTTATTATTGTTGATTTGGAGTAATTACACCTGCGATGACATTACTTAATCATATTTAAGGAATATGACATAACTTATTCAACATGTTCAGAGATCCGTATCACGTGGACTGAAATTTTTTAATAATGTGGATCACATTTTATATCAATTGGGAAGGGAATACATCATTGTTA
>CAKOAT010113821.1:66113-85897 GCA_932364175.1 Eruca vesicaria subsp. sativa
AAAAAAAAAAAAAAAAAAAAAAAAAGTAAAACTTAAAAGGTTTTTGTATAACTACAAACCAAGTGAAAATTTAAGCACGAAAAATCATTTACAAATTTTTCCCGCCCAGCTTTTTGATATTTCCCCCCCCCCCCCAGCTTTTTTTAATTTTCCCCAAAATCGACATAGACGTGTATGTATTAAATCATTGTTTTTCTGTTTCACCCATTTATTCATTCTCTCTCAAGAATTCTCGATTACTCAAAATCATGACTCATCCAGACAAGGAATATAGGGAGATGAAGGCTTTGAAGAGAGAATTCGACATGCGTGGCTTCGTGGCGGATGCTGAGTGTAGGACTCCGACCAGATGCCCTTGTGGAGGTAGAATCATCAACGAGGTGTCTCGGGACCCGAAGTATCCAACCGATTTTGATACTTTACCGGGGAGAAAATACATCACTTGCAAAAGTTTTGAGGTAATTTGTGGGATACTTTCGGGTTTTATTTATGTGCAGATTTTGATACTTTTCCGTTTCACGTGTAGAATGATGGCTTCCATTTCCGTCATCCATGGGTCTTCGGAGTCCAGGAAGAGGTCGAAATGTTAAGGAAGCGTGTGGATGCGATGGATAAGGAGATTGCCGAACTGAAGTATGAACTGAAGTATAAGCTTACCCGTCCGAATCCTACCCCTCCATGAGATTCGGATTACGTTATGTATTTATGGATTCTATGTTATGTTCACATCTTATGTATTTATGGATTCTATGTTATGTTCACCCGTACATCTATCTATTTCAGTTACGTTATGAACTATTCGTTATGAACTCAGCATTCAACTCATCTATTTTATGTTGAAAGTGAAACTTTCAAAATTTCTCTCAATCTCCCTCTTTTTCGAGAGTTTCGAAGGAAGTTAGGTTTACGAAGTTAGGCTAAGTTGAAAGTGAAACTTTGAAAGTTTCTCCCAATCTCCCTCTTTTTCGAGAGTTCCGAAGGAAGTTAGGTTTACGAAGTTAGGCTAAGTTGGAAGTGAAACTTTGAAATTTTCTCCCAGTATCCCTCTTAAAAACACACAAGTCTTAAATAACTTAAGTTTTAAACAACAAACTCCAACAAACATGCAAGTCATACGGAAATTCAAATATGTCATACAAACCGAATAGAGTTCAATCACATTAAAACAACTACAAACGGATTTCACTCCGTCTTCTTACCTACCTTTGTCTTATTCTTCTTTGACTTCAGGGGTGACTTCTTCTGGGCTGCCTTCTTAGTTGCTGCCTTCTCAACTGCTGCCTTCTCAGCTGCTGCCTTCTTAGCTGCCTCCTTTTTAGCTGCTGCCTCTTTCTCAGCTGCTGCCTTCTTAGCTGCCTCCTTCTCAGCTGCTGCCTTCTCAGCTCCTGCCTTCTTCTTAGCTGCCTTCTTCTCAGCTGCCTTCTTTGCACCTCTGATCTTCTTCCCTGCTGCCTCTTCCTCTTCTACCTCTTCATCTGCTGCCTCATCCTCCTCTGATTCCTCCTCCTCCACTCCCTTCTCCCCCCCCCCCCAAAAGGACGGCTTCTTATATTAATGGGACTCCTCACTTTTCCTAAATCCTTTGGCTTTTTTGAAGACTCTGCTTCTTTTCCATCATCTATTCTCCCCCTCTTTTCTTCCATCTTTTCCTTCTCAGCCTCTGCCTTCTCATGCTTCTCAGCATGAACAATCATCTGTGCAGTATCTTCATCCATGTTATCATGAACATCACCATGTTCCTTCAGCAATTCGTTTGTAACATCGCGAATGTAATTATTTACGTCATCTTCTTCATCCGACTCCTTACTCTCCTTATCACCACCATCCTCTTCCTCCGATGGTTATCAACATCATCCTCTTCCTCCGATGCGTTATCAACATCATCCTCTTCCTCCGACTTCTTACTCTCCTTATCACCACCATCCTCTTCCTCCGATGTCTGATCAACATCATTCTCTTCGTCTGACTTCTTATTCTCCTCTGACGGATTATCACCACTCGACCTAAAAATTTTCACTTCATCTTCTAGAAGAGTTACCTTGTCAGACAATGAAGAGAATGTTTTCTTAAAATCCTTCACAGCATTTTTCACAGCATCTTTGACTGCTTTCATAAGCCGACCGTCCATCGCTTTTAAAGCCTCAGGTCCAGTATCCTCCACCGAATCTGAATGAGCCTTACCAGATTGCGCATTATTCGATGGTCCTCCGATTGTATCGGTGTGACCTTTAAGCTTTGCTGTGCGAGCCTCACAATCGATGCGGAACTGTTCTTCAAAGAAAATTTGTGTCGAGCCTTTCTGTAAAATCCTCGTCCAACGATCAACTGCTGTATCATCGAAGTCATCGGCCCAACAAATTTCCTTGTCCATCCCTATGGTTTCCAGAAGTTCCTTCTCAGCTGTTTTTGCTACCAAGATACTCTCAATATCCTGTGACAAATACACAAAAGAACATTAACTGCCTTAATTTCACTAAGTTTTCATAAGTCTCATAAGTCCCGTCACCAATTTTTCATGGTTTCGCCAAGTTTTCATCAGTCGAATTAATACAATTATCTCACCTTTGAGACTGAATTCCTCGGTTCCACTTTTGCGTTTGTACTCCATCTTGCACATCCGCGGGCAATCAGAGCGTGCACCAATCACATTTTCTCAGAATTGGTTCCTTAAGCTTGGAATTGCCTCAAAGGCCAACAACTACGAACACACAACAAATAAACATTAACATCAATTTAAAAGTAACACAACTAAGTAAAGAGAACTTCAAAATACCTCCAAAGGAATAGGAAAGCTTGTAAAAACCCAACTCGTCGGCGTAAGCCCGCCGGATTTCTCCAAGAACCTAGAGACATCCTTCAAGTTATGTTCGAATGCATACCGCCCCCAAGGAAACGTTAAACACGCATCTAGGTTATCAACAACATTCAGGAAGAAACTGTCCACAGGTGATGCTGCGTCACCAATCTTTCGGCCTCCGACGAGGATGCTGGCTAATAAGTACAAAATGGCATTCTTCTTACGATCCTCAGATGGCTTTATTTTCATTGACAACATCTGATTCTCCACGTCAGCGCATGTTACCCTTTTCCCTCCAAAATACTTGTTCATGAATGCTGTACCACCCAACCTCTCATGGTTGGGGGGATACTCATGACAGTATAGTCCAGAAATGAGTCCTAATTCTCTGAGCGAGTATCGGATTGGGACGCCATTAACGATAAACCATAACTCATTTTTCTTTGCTACACAAGCTGATCACAAAATGAGAAGCCACAGTCCCATCCACTTCTGCTTTCGGTTTTTGATATGGAAGAAATGTTGGAACTATGGGTGCTCTATGAACCATACCATCTCCTTCTCGTTCAGGATTGTTTGCATATTTCTTATGCAAGTGTCAATGAAAAATTTTCCTGAAAGCTTTACAGACTTTTGATACTGGCTTGAAGGAAAGCTCAACTTCAGCGGTTGCATGCCTTCATGCTTGTCATCTACAACCTGCACTCAAGTGAATACCGGATCACATACGACTTCTTACAACCATCAACATATAGTTTCACAAACTTCGACTTAGTTTAGCAATCACTCATTTAAAGTGTTTCTTGATTTCACAAGGTTCATACATCTATATTGTTTCAATTCCACTCAGATTCACAAAGTCATCAACGCATTATAAGTTTCACTTTGCTTCTCCAAATTACACTAACTTAAATTGCACTTAGTTTTCCACAATTATCTAATCTCTTCAAATCATCTTTCCTACTTACCGACTCTGCATGCGACTAAGTTCCATGTGGTCGTACAATTATCGCCGTTTCATCGTCTCTTCGGGGCTCCATTTCCTCTTCCACTTCTTTCGGCTCCTTCTCTTCTTCTTTGTCTTTATTCTCTTCGTCTACGGCTTCATTCTCTTGTTCTCCTTCGTCTACGGCTTCCTTCTCTTTTTCGTCGGTTCCCGGGGCGATAGATTTCACGATGCGGCTTGGGTTTGCTTCATCTCCGGATAATAACCATAGCCATGTCATCTCCTTCTACACTACTCGAGCCGTTTTCTTTTGACTTCAGATCGTCTCGACTCAACATGATATGGTTTTGATTCTTGATTGACTAGGGTTTTCAGAATTTTGATTTGTGCGAACGGTCGACAAAGGGAGTAGTAATTAGTGAAACCTACCTATAACTTTACAAGTTCCATTTATTATTTTCTTTTCACCTCATTCCATTTTTCAACCAATAAGGAGAAACCTATTCGAGAATTCAAAATCTGGAAGTGGGTATCCGAGTTTTTTGGTTTTTTTTGGTCGGTTCAGGGTCCGGGTTTGGATAGTCGTAGGCAGAGTTGTAATTATCTAAGTTTCTCTTGGTTTCGTGGTCTTTCTATAAATTTTCTATTTTTAAAAAAGATATATTAAATTCTAAATCTGGTCAATTTCGGGCAGGAATATCTCAGCTCTTTTTTTTGGGCAGGAGTACCTGAGCGTTTGACTCTGTTCGTAAGGCTGTTTGGCCATGTTGCAATTTTTAATTTTTAGTATATTAGATTCATAATTAAAAAAATTACAGTTTTCAGTGTGTTGTGAGTATTGTTAAGAGCCAATAATAAGTTCGTGAAAAATTGTGTTCAAAAAGCTTCAGAAAATAAATGAGATATTTAGAAAAGGCCATCACTCATCAAACTATCACTGTAAGCAACATGAACTCAATTATATTTTTTTTAAAAACCTTAAGATTCTTTACGAACCCCTTTAGATTCTCTAAAATCGTAAATAAGTATGTGTATGTATTTATCTAATAAACGAAGTAACCTTTATTAAATAATAAGATATGTATGTGTATATATCTATAGTATATATAAACTAAATATTATCATTGTCTAAATTTTCTCTTTTAAAATGTTTCTCTTAGTTATCACAAAAATAATACATATGAAATGTTTTTTTACTCCGGAATCATACATTAAAAGTTAAACTGGTTAAAATTATTAATACTCTTAATAGTAATTCAGTATATCATCATATAAGTAACTATAAATGTATTATAATAAATAAAATTAACACCTACATTTCGTTAAAAAAAGATTAAAATTTATAAGATATTAATATAACAATGTGTATATATATTTATCGACTAAAACAAAAAGAACATTATCATTATCTCAATTTATTGTTCTTTTAAGTTATCATAAAATTTCGTTTTCAAATTAATGTCTTAAATATGTATAAAATATAATTAAAAATAATTTATTTTTGAAATTAATGTTTAAGTTATACTCAACCACCGGAAATTTGTCAAAGGACTCAACCATTTTCGCCAGTTTGCACATGGAATTTATGGCAATACTACGTATTTTTATGATATATTATTGTTTTTAGAAGCAATTTCGAAGAAGGAAAAGAATAGCTGGATAAACTATCATTGAGAAAATATTCAATTCAAGTCCAGTCAATGCTGAACTATGATTAATAATTCACTTACTAGATTTAGAATCATTTTGAATACAAATTATGTAACCAATATGTATACAATGAAGTCTATAATAAATTGCCACATCGACATTGACAAATTATGCGAGAATTGTTACTACTTTAAAAGGACGAATGAATTTATTATCTTTATTTGACAAGATAATTACAAAATAAATACATGCATCTACATGTTTTTTCTTTCTGGAACATCAACTTTATTTAATGTTTTATGTTAAACTATTATTAGTCTGGTGCAACTATCAACTATTTTTATTTAACCGATCGGTGAAAACTACTTACAATATTATCACTAACCATTATTAAATAGAAAAAATATTTGGAATTCAATAGAAAATAAAACATACGAAACCGGCGCGTAATGCCGGCACCACTAGTTAATATTTAAAAAAAAACATCTAAAGTTTCTTTTAATGGGCATGAATATTTCTGAGCCATATTAACCGGTCGAGTAACGGTCGTTACAGTAAATTTAGTCATAATTAAAATATGAATAAAACTTAGAATCATTCTTTCATTAAATTCATCTCACCTCTAATAACTAATCAAAATGTTATGTCGATTAATAAATAAATATGAAATACCTTTTAAAAACAAAAAAAAATAACTAAAAATAAATAAGGTAACCTAAACTCAAATCCTAAACCCTAAATCCAAATCATAAAACTTAAACCCAAACATTAGATCCTAAACCCAAACCCTAGACTCTAATCCAAACCATATAACCTAAATCCAAACCCTATATCCTAAATCCAAACCCTATATCCTAAATCATAAATCCTAATCTCAAACCTTAGACCCTAAATCCAAATCCTAGACTCTAGACCCAAATTCTAAATCCATAATCTCACCGAAACCATCCAAATTTTAAATCATAACTTTAAACTCTAAAGAAACACCATCAACATTAACTCAAACATTTAGGATATAAAATATAGGTTTAGGATATATAGTTTGGATTTAGGGTTTAGAGTTTGAGTTTAGGATATAAATTTTTGATTTAGGGTCTAAATTTAGGTTTAGGATATAATGTTTGAGTTTAGAGTCTAGCGTTTGGGTTTAAGATATAAGGTTTGAGTTTAGAGTCTAGCGTTTGGGTTTAGGGTATAGAGTATACAGGTTGGGTTTAGAATCTAAATTTAGAGTATCTGGTATAGGGTCTATGGTTTGGATTTAGAATATAGGGTTTGGGTTTAGGATTTAATTGGTGGCGTTTGTGTAATTGGCAATTTACATAGAATTTTGATTGATTATTAGATGTAAGATGAATTTACAGTTTTACATGAACCTAAATTTTGTTCTTAAAAGATACTTCCAACTTTTTCACAGAAAAAAAAACCTGAGGTCAAGGACAGTGATACATTTCTTCGAAATTACTATTCTGCGAGATTTGCTCCTATTCCTTGACAGTTTCTTGACATTGTGTTCATTTCTACATATTTATATTTTTTGAACAGGTTTTCAATCATATCTATATATTTGATAGATTCAGACTCATAGTCGAGATTTTAATAGTTGATTTTGTAGAAGCCGGAAAACCGAATCGACATAAACGATATAAGAAAGACGGAGTTAAGGAAATAGACGATTATATAAGACATGGAGGCGAGATAAATCTCTTTCCTGAAGTCTTAATAGTCGCTCCGTAGTGAGACGAAACTGTACGAATATCGAGTCCCAGGATACAACAATGTGAGACGAATCACGCTTTACTCGTGAAACGACCTAACGAACTAAAATTCTACGAACACTCTCTTAAAACTTACGCTGAGAGATTGGTGGATTTTTTTCTGTGTAAAAAGCGATTAGAAATGAAAGAGGAGAAGACGAGTTTATAAAGAGGAGAAAGAGATTTGATTTTCGTAACTGTTGCACCACGTTAGCGAAAATCTCTCAGAAATCTCGGCAGTGGAGTTGAGAAACTTTCTCTGCAAGATCTCTCCTTTGTTGACTCGTTCTGATTTATTTCGAGCTGATAAACTCCATGTTGTTTTTCTTTTATATACAGACTACATGTCGTTTATACACGAACGTCGTGTTGTTTTCTGAAATTTAAATGGCAAAGCATTGAGCTTAATTCGGTCCAAAAAGATAACTTCTTATCGGGCTAGGCCTGACAATGCCCGGGCCGGACAGGCGGCGGCGGCGGCGCGCGTGGGGAGCCATCTCTCTCTCTGAGCTGTTTAAGCCATGATAACACAAAGGCATATATATACTGCTCTGTAATGCTTAAATTGCCCAATGTGGGACAAAAGTGCATTAGTCACTTATACAACTTTTCTGTGTTTTATTTGCACTGAGTTGCCCACTTCTTAACATCATTTCTCATTCAATTTAAATCGGCTTTTGACGTTTCAATATATCAAATTGTGGTGCTTGTTACAAGCTTTCCAATGATATATCAAACTGATCAAGACGACCACTGGTTTGGCCGGAAAAGCCACCGGAAAAGTTGAAAAGATCAATGTGTCAAAAACTGTTTCCAACAGATTTTTCTTTGAAACAAGGTGAAAAATTATTAAGCAACAAGCTAGAAATTTTAAGTTTTTTTCTAGAAAAAGTTGCTTCACACACACGGTTGAGTTAACAGATTAATCTTAAGCTGATCGAAATCTTCAATCAAGATAAACATACTAGAAAGGACAAGCGCCGGTTATGCCAAAGTCGTGATCATCTTCGAAATTTCCCAGAGTGTATCCGAGATGGAGATGTTTAGACTTTGTGATTCAGAACCGGTCGCTAGTAGCAAAACACGACATTTAGCATAGAGCTTAAGGCACAACAAGTTTGATTTCCCGTTACCTCCTTCTTTTTGTTTCTATGTCTGATTTTTTCTTCTTCACAAATGCTAAAGGCACAACAAGTTTATCAATATCCTCCAAAGATGATGATTCACCTTGTCCTCAAGATTGAACATTGATATTGATCAATTGGTTCCCTAGAGTTTCAAATAGTATCATTACATTAAATTGCATGTGTTTTTCTGTCTGATCGTTTGGTGGAGGAATGAAAAGTGAAACAAATAATATTGTCATTGCTGCATCCACTAATCACTATATGTAGTACTACCTCATTGAGACCATGAGGTATTTCAGTATTGCTTCACTTTTACTCACTCTCTCTAACCATTTAGCTTTTACCAAATTTGTGATTCCTAATGACTAATTGGAGAGAGATAAAAAGGAATGGTGGAGACAAGTCCTCTTAAGATACCTCTCGGTTAGTAAAATGTATGTTTTTAAGGACAAGGAGATTGAAAAAAGAACCATCATGGGTCCATTCGAAGAAGTAGAAAGAAAAAGTGAAGAGACAAAAGAGCTAATAATGAGCTGCACTTGAGTGCCCATAATGTTTTTCCCATATGCAACCACTAAGAGTCTAATCTACTTTGGGTAGTTATCAGTATGAACTAACTATCTCCGTGATTGAAGGTGTCTTAGGATAAGATTATTGATGTTGTTGCAGTACACTCATAACGGCAATTAGGAGACTCGAACAAAAAATTTGTAAACTCTAGATTAGATTCTCAGCTAGGTTCTCCGGTGATGATCTAGACTTATCACACTTCACAAAACAGTCAAAACATGATCTAGATTTATCACAATTCACAAATTGATTTTGGTAACCTTCCCTTTAGACCATTGCACAAGTCAAGTAATTCTTTTGATAAATCCGTTTTTACTTTTTTATTTGTCAAGCCCAGGAACATATACTGAGCAAAAGAAAAGTGTAATGGTGTGGTGGTACTGAATTGACCCAACGGGTGAAAAGAAAGGTAACTTTCAAAAGTAGCAATCTTTTTCTTGATGTTTCTCTCTCTTTCTTATATTCGCACCACTCTTCCCTTCCAAATCCTCACTCACTTATATCTTCTATCTTGGCTAAGCTTCTTTGCCGCCATTGACAAACAATGTGTGAATTTGGCTTGTCATCATCTCCAGAAGAGAATCAAAACATGAAGAAGATCGTTTTCTCTTCTCTTCTTCTCTCTTACTTTCATCTCCTTTGTTCGTTTATCATCACTCACCCATTCTATTTTTCTTACGTATTCTTCTTCTCACCTTGCATCTTCAAGATTCTATCTTTTCTCTCACCAGTCTTCGTTACCACCACACTCTTGCTTCTTGCTTTACTCAGTACTCTCCATCTCCACGACACTTTTCCTGATGCTGAGTCACTTGAAACCCAACCAGGCTTCCTCTTTTCCTTTTGTAGTAACCTCGGCAGTGTCTTGGAACCCAAGCTTAATGTCAACAGTGAGAATGTTAACTCATTTGAGGAACTTGAAGCGTATAAGTTGGTCGTTGAAGCTTGCTCGATGGAATGTGCGTCCGAGGATGAGAGTATGGAGGTAACGTTTGTTGACAAATTCTGTAGCCATGAGGTCAGCACCACCGTATCGAAAGCTTTGACCGATGACCCCTGCGACGAGCCAGTTGAGATCCAACCGTTGAAGTTTGAGGATCCGATGGATGTGGAAAAAGAAGAAGAAGAAGAAACAGAGAAGTGTGAAAAGAAAGAAATCGAAGAAAAAGTCAAGCCAACAAGTGACGTTGTCATCGATAATGATGAAGGGCAGTTTTGGAAAGAGCCGACAAAAGAAGAATCCAAGGCTCAAAAAGTAGATTTTGTCGGAAATTGTGATGATGAAAGCTATGATGTCCCAAGCCTGAGCGAGTTTCTCGGAGAAGAGAAGAAAAGTAAAGTGACTGATGAGAAAGAAGAAGAAGATGCTTCTCTTAAGAGCTTTGGGTCAATGAGGAAAGAGAAAGAGTGGAGGAGAACATTAGCATGCAAGCTGTTCGAGGAGCGACACAACGCTGACGTAGGACAAGGGATGGATCAACTTTGGGAGACTTACGAGACCGAAACAGAGAAGAAGCAAACTGAAGAAGATAAGAAGAAGGATAAGAAGAAGACCAAGAGGTCGATGATGATGAAGACTAAGAGCATAGAGAAGAAGGAAGTAGTAGTGGAAGAGGAAGAAGAAGATGATGATGGGATTGATCAGCAGCAACTGTGTTGCTTACAGGCACTGAAGTTCTCAACTGGTAAGATGCATTTGGGAATTGCAAGGCCTAACCTTGTGAAGCTATCCAAGGCTTTCAAAGGATTTGGAAGGTTTTACAATGCCCACAAGCATCCCAAGAAAGCATGATGTAACAAGTATAAACGTTGTATTAATGTTGATCTTTTATATTAGTAGTACTGCTTCTGTAGTTTCCATAGTTTTTAGCAAGCATGTGATTTGTATGCATAAGTTTCTTCATCTCTTTACTGGGTCTAGCACATTATTAATCTGTTCAACAGATAAAAGACTCACACGCAGTGGCAAGTCTACACTCAATGTGGGAGAGGCATATGCCCACCATGAATTTGCAAATTTAGTACTGTTATACAGATTTTAGACAGTGTTTTGTTGTTTTTCCCGGATAATAATTATTTCTAGATTTGTCACTGCTCACAAGCTGGAAGGATCATGGATCCATTGTTGTATCAAATCTTCCTATATTATTGTACTACGATAAAATCCGCGCCTTGCGCTGAGTGTGTTCGAAAAATTATAATATAAACATTTAGTTACGAGAAAAAAAATTTGATATGTTGGTCGGTCTATAAATTAAATAGAATTCAAAATTTTTATATAATCATTTATAAATGGTAGGGGAATAAGATGTAAGTATCGTGTATCTTGCTTTATATATTATTCATTCGAGAATTTGTTGTATATGGTGAAATCATACAAATAAAATTGTGTTGCATTTTCTTTTCCTAACTTTTGTATAAGATCTGCGCAGAATAAAATTTTTATATACAAACTATATCTGTATACTATTATTTATTTTATATTTTTTTACATATTATGAAATAATAAATTCGAAATATATAGATTGAATAACTGAGAACTCAATCACTATTACGTATATAAATAATTTGGTGCGTGCAATTAAATCAAACCATCACTCTTATTTATTAACAATCATTTTATAGTAAATAAATCAAAACAATCAATTTTATCCATCATATATTAGATACAATTACATTTAAATGACATTAACAATATCTATAATATATCTTTAATATGGATGTTTAGTAGATGAATTTTCTCATTATAAGGTTTTATGATAATCAATATATTTTTTTATAACAAAATTTTGAACTATTAAAAAATGTATGCAAAATTTAAAATTAACATATTAGATTCCTAATATTTTTTAAATGAAAATATCAAAATATAAGTATGTATTTGTATATGGTATGTAATTTAAGTTAACATAGATATATGTATTAACCATTGATCACAAAAAGTTTATTTGAGACTTCTAACAGTTTAGTAATTTATACCCGTTTAAAAAAATTCAAAATACAATATATACGAAAATATATAACTTTTAATTATATAAATAATGTAATTGTGTAATTTATTTTAATAACAAATATTAAAAAATGGTAGAGGGTATACAAATTGTTATCAGATCTTTATTATTGAAATTATTAATTGTCATATATATATTGTCATCACATTAGGAAATTCCGTAGCTTTTATTTAAGGAAAGAATGAATAATATTTTTTTTTAAGATTAATAAGATATGCGACCAACATCTTTCTAGTAAATATATGTTTAAATTATGGTATATGTTAGGTGCTCTAGAATTGTGTTAAATAAAATTTAGAAAGCAAAGAGATATGCCACATAAGATTGGAGTTATTTTTAATTAATAAAAACTTAAGGTTACTACTTTTTAAATGATCATCAATTAATATATAGGGGATAATTATATTTATATACAAGTACTATAAGAAAAAAGTAATGAATTTTTTATAATCGTGCTTTACTGAGTTTTTATGACTTTGAAGGGGTGATGTAGATCAAAATATGCAGATCTAACACCAAATGCAAATCGAACAGAAAAAATCCATACCAAACTGATTATGCCGATCTAAATAGTTAAACTAAATTATTGAATTATCACATTTGACCGAATGATAAAAAAATTGTAACTTAAAAAAATATATTAAAACTAAATATTGTGAGGAAAGTTTGGTTAACAATAGCATACTATAGTATAAATAAATCTTAAATGAGACCGACACTTATTATGTGAAAAAACCTCTTCGGAGTGAGAAAAAAAAATACGGAATCGTAATCCACTTATGATTCACTACATAGACATATATCAATATAACCATGTCCTCTCTATTCAAGAACTTGAACAAATTCAGAGACTCAACTACAAATAGTAATCTCCAACACAAGAATAATAACAACAAGAGAACAACACAAGCGCTTCAAAATAGGCTGCAACAAAATGCCATCAACCAGAGACTAATCTCACCATAAAAATCCAATATGAAAAAGTCAACAACACTTCTTCCAGATTTCCACTCGATCAGAGAAATTTTTTACGTCAGTTTTACCAAACACTCGAGAAACACTGCTGAATAATTATAGCGATCAACCTCACTAAAACCCATATTATAGAGAAATAATTGTTGTGGTGCAGATCTCACCATTGAATCTCAAACCCCACTGAGTGAACAAGCTTCCCACAAAATATCAGCCTGAAAAGGATGGGTTTAAGCCCCCAAAGCCATGTCTTGAAAATCGTAGACGAATATACATCTTTCTCTCCTTGTCTTTCCTAGGTCTAATCTCTATCTCTTTTCTTATGCTAACTTTAATTAACAACTTAATTTAGATTTAGAGACTTTATATAGTGTCTCACTAACCACAAGCTCAATATTAATCTCCTGGATTAATATTGTGAGGAAAGTTAGGTTAACAATAGCATAATATTGTATAAATAAATCTTAAATGAGACCAACACTTATTACGTGAAAAAACTTCTTCAGTGTGAGAAAAAAACTACGGAATCGCTATCTACTTAAGATTCACTACATAAACATATATCAATATAACCACGTTCTTTCTATTCAAGAACTTGAACAAATTCAGAGACTCAACTACAAATAATAATCTCCAACACAAGAATAATAACAACAAGAGAACAACACAAGCGCTTCAAAATAGGCTGCAACAAAATGACATCAACCAGAGACTAATCTCACCATACAAGTCCAATATGAACAAGTCAACAACACTTCTTCCAGATATCCACTCAATCAGAGAAAATTTTTACGTCAGTTTTACCAAACACTCGAGACAATACTGCTGAATAATTATATTGATCAACCTCACTAAAACTCATATTACAGAGAAATAATTGCTGTGATGCAAATCTCACCATTGAATCTCAAACCCCACTGAGTGAACATTCCCACAAAATATCAGCCTGAAAAGGATCAGTTTATGCCCCCAAAACCATGTCTTGACAATCCTTAGACGAATATACCTCTTTCTCTCCTTGTCTCTCCTTTGTCTAATCTCTATCTCTTTTCTTATGTTAAGTTTAACAACATAAATTAGATTTGGAGACTTTATTTAGTGTCTCATTAACCACTAGCTCAATATTAATCTCCTGGATTAATATCAATAGTCAAAACCCAAAATTTGGTTCTCCCAACCAAACCCATTGGTTTCCTCACTAGGAGGATCACCAACAAACTCCCCCTTTTACTAGGTGCAGTAAATTATCATTCCGGCTATCTCTCGACATACCTCAAATTTCCCCCCTTGGCAACATATTCGTCTTCATACTAGCTCTATAACCTTCGTATGAAATTTTCAAGTTCCACTTCTTTAGAAGCAACCACAAATAACATATTCAGTGATAACTTCTATCAATGTGCTTCGACTTCAAATGAAATGTAGAGTTATTTTCGAGACTAATGCCGCTTTGAATGTCACAATGATACACATACTTTTCTTGCTTGAAACCGATATCCTCATAGAATTTATTCATCCATGAAATCTCTCTAAAAGCTTCAATTGCAGAAATGAATTCTACCTCAGTGGTAGATAATGTAACACACTGTTGTAACTGGACTGCCATGTCATAGCTCTATCCGCAAACATTACCAAGTAACCGAATGTAGACTTTGTGGAATAAACATTTTCAGACATGTCAATATTAGTGTACCTAATAGGCATTGGCTTTTTACTTCTAAAGGTAAGCTTCATATCAGAGGTTCTTCAGAGATATCTCAAAATCAACTTAGCAACATTCCAATGCTCTCTTCTTGGATTGGAGAGAAATTGAGTTACTGTACCAACAACGTAGGCTAAATCCGGTCTTGTATAGACCATGACATACATTAACTACCCACTGCATAAGCATGTCGAACCTTCACCATCTTCTCTGCATATGTCTTCAGACTTTATTAACTGCTCAGTAAGTGTGCGTCAATAGGAGTGTTCAACATTTTAGACTTGGCCATGTGAAACTGTTTAAGTATTTTTTTTCAATGTATTTCTTCTGGCACAAATGTATCAGCTTCTCACTTCTATTTTGAGAAATTCTCCTACTGAAAATTTGTTTGATGGACCAAAATATTACATGGAAAATGACTTGTCACTACAAGAAAATCATTCTGTAACGACGACACTTTACGATGAAAAATATTCGTCGTAAACTTACGTGTACATTTTGTGGAGTTTACGACGAATATTGAGTTCGTCGTAAAGACCACGTAAAATTACGTGGAATATATTTCGTCGTAAGACAGATGTAAAATTACGATGAGAGAACGAGGAAAGAGACATTTCGTCGTAACTTACTTGTAATGTTACGTGATGTTTACGACGAATCCTGTTAAAGTTACTTTTCGAGAAAAAATTTATGGAGTGAGCTTCACCTAACTATATTCGTTGTAAAACTCTAGTAAACCGCATGTGGTTAAGTTGTAAATGACAAGTAAGATATTTCATTGTAAAAACTTTGTAAATTCGTTGTTACACCCTTACCTACCAAACTCGAAAAGTTCTCATATATAGGTCATTTGATCACTCTTCTAAACACACCAAAAAATAGAAAAAAATACATAGTCATCAGAATAGTTCCTAATCAATTCCTCATAGCTTTTTCTCGAGTAAATAGTTCGAGGAAAGCTATGCGGGATTGTTAGGATCTGTTACGTTGATTGTAAAAAAAAATACAAAACATAAAATTTATAATTGAAAGGAGTGCACAGTCACCAGAAAATTTCTTATCAACTCCTCGTAGCTTTTTCTCAAGGAAATAGCTCGAGGCTTTTCATAGAGTAGATAGCTCGAGGAACGCTATGGGGGGTTGATAAAAACTGTTCCGATGACTGTAAACTCCTTCTAGTTTTTTTTACATTACTTTCATCGTAAATTAGTCGTAAATTTATGTTGATATTACATAGAAAATGCTCAATTTATTTATTCGATAGGGTTTTAAATATTTTTTTATGATTCATAGTAATTTCGTCGTAAATTACAACGAATATACAATGAAAATACATATTCGTCGTAATGGACATGTAAATTAACATGTGTTTTACAACAACATCTTACTTTTTGGTAGGTGAAAACGTTTTTAAGTGTAGTTCAAATACCACAAGTGTTTTTGTAAATTCGTTGTAACGACCAGGTTAAAAAGTTGTAAGATCCTACTAAATTGGTTTCCTTGTAAATCAATTGTAAATGTTTTCACCTACCAAACCCGCAAAAATTTATATATATATATATATATATATATATATCACCATTCTCATTCCAAATCTACACAAACGAAAAAACGAAGAACAAATAAAAAAAATGTCAGGAGGTGGAAATATTTACGAATTACGGAGTTGGATGTATAGGCATAAAGATTCCACCGGTAGAGTGACGAATGCATTTCTTGCCGGGCTAGAGACATTCATGCACCAGGCAGGCTGTACATAGTGAAACTGTATGGAAACATTTAGTACACAGAGGGTTTACACCACATTACTATATTTGGTTTCAACATGGAGAAGGTTATTTTTGGTAATTTTTTTTATACATTTTTATTAGATATTTTTTCTAACAAATTGGTATGATTTTCAGGTCTGGAGCCAAGAATCGTGTCAGTCGGAGTGTTTCTGACACGATAAAAGGCTATTTTCTAGAGGTCCATCAAAACTTGACGATGACTCCACAATACGTTAAGAGAACGTGGTTCAAAATGTTTGCGGTAAATAATTTTAAAATTTTAATTATTAACTATTACATTATTTATTTTAATATGGACTAAAAACTTTTTTTTCAGCGAAAGTGGCACTGGACATATCGCTCAGCGAGAAGGTGAAGGCGGGATTTAAAAATAAAAAAAAACTCTGTCTTGCCAACACCGTCTTGGATTGGAAGGACAAGTGGAAATTCCACGGGTATAAAGTGAAGGCCACCGAGATCTCGAAGCATGTATGGGATGGCCTCATCGCCTTTTGGAGCCATCTTGAGTCGGTCAAGAAGTCGGCCAAGTGCTCTACAAGCCGGAGAATGAAGGAGAAACACGGTAACGACCCAATGCTTCATAGAACCGGGCAAAAACCACACGCTGGGATCCGTTTAGATGCTGTAAGTTTAATTTAAATGTTTAATTTAATTCTTTTAATTTATTTATTAACTAAATTTCTTTTTAAAATTTAATTTTTATTCTGTAGTACGAGAAGACTGGAGTTTTACCATCTTTGGGTGAACTTTTCAAGATGACTCACGCCACATCAGACAGAGTTTTTGTTGATCTAGCATCGGAGAAACTCTATAACGATGTGGCTGCTCGGGTTGAAGAGCGGGAGACACAGTTTACCGGTCAAATTGACTACAGAAGAAGTTGACCGCATTTTTGAAAAGGTAAATTTTAAAATAAATTTTAATTTATTTATATTCTTTTATAATTAAATATATATAATGTATATATATATTTTGGTAAACGTGGCTCCCAGGAAGAAGGGACGGATCGTGGGAATAGGCTCGGTCAACAAAGTCCCAAGAGTGACTTCGTCATATGTTTCGAGACGGGATGAGGAGATTTCTCAGATGCGGTCTCAAATGAATTCTTTGAAGGCTCGCTTGGATTCACTTAAGGATCTTCTTCACCTCTTTGCGGTGGGAAATCCAACTATGCTGCAAGCGTTGAATGCGAGACGAGCGGCTCTCGGGATGACGCAACATCCAACGACACAAGATGACACCGGCCATGATTACTTCGACCCAAACAACGTTTTGTAGTTTTTGTATTTTATTTTGTTTCGGTTTTGTTACATAAATTTAAATATTATTGTATGACTTTTATATTATAGTTTTTTTAACAATTATAAAAATTAAATATTTCGTTTTATAATTTGTATATTTATATTTCAAATATTTATCAATATAATATTTCATAGAAACAAATATTATATGTTTATCAAAGTAAAGTCGATGTAAAGTATTACAAGGAATTTACTTCGATAAATATGGTAATTCGTCGTAAACTGTTACATCGAATTTACGTTGACGAAACGTAAATTCCTCATAACATTTACATATGCGTAACCACTACTTTACGACGACATGTAACGATGACTTTACAACGACAGGTAACGATGTCTTTACGACGAGGGTAACGAGGTCTTTACGTCGAAATGTAACGAGTTGTTTACGACGAACCTCTTACTTCTTTCTTACGACGACACGTGTTCGTCTAAATTAACAAGGAAATTACGACGAATATCTCATTATGAAGGACGTTTAACAAAGAAACGTTGTTCCTTGTAAATTCGTCATAACACCTCTGTTACAACGACTTTACAAGAAATATCTCCCTCGTAAAAAAAAAGTTTTCTTGTAGTGTGTTAACGTGCTCTTCAACTTCTTAGTTTTGTCAAAGTTTCTTCCCACAATCAACCTATCGTCAACATGCCGCAACAAAATGATAAAATCATCATTACCATACACTTCGACAAATACAAAATGGTGTAGATTGGTTTTTCCATAACCATACTCCCCCATAACCATACTCCCCCATAACAGATTAAACTTTATGTACCACTACCTCGATGCTTGTTTTAATATCCTACTTATACTAAGTCAAAAAAATTTATCATTGTTGCATAACATAATGTCTTATCAAACAGAATATAATGTTTAGATGGCAGTAATACTTTATTATAAAACTAGGTCAGAAAAAAAGCTAAAATAGTCATTATCAAACTTCAAAGACATTAAATTTCTAAAGTAGATTGATTTTTAAGTACCGTTTATATTTACTGAGCCGAGCCAGTCCTATAAATAACATAGTTGTTATTTTTTAAAAAGATCTTATTGTTTTCTTCTTTTTATTTAATGTAATTGAGTTATAATTCTAAACAATAAATTGTAGTAGAAGAAGAACAAAACAAGAAAAATTAGTTTGTTGGAAATTATAAGAATTCGCTCATAAGATCATTAAAATTTATTTGGAGATTTTAGAAGGTACTTATAACAATGTCATATTCTTTGTTGATTATTGGCCAAGTATGTGTTACTTTTGAGATGGGAGAAAGAATTCAAGGTCCGGCAATAGGCAAAGGAATCAGCCGCTTAAGAAATTACAATTTCGACAACTTTGGTTGTTTATAAGACATTATAATTTTCTTTTTACAAACAATAAAAGTCACATACAGTTCAGATTGTGGTTTAGTCGACGAGAAGCTTAGTAAGTATGCGTGAATTACAGAAGTAGACCAAGTTTGTCTAACGGAAATTTAATCATATACAGTTCAGGTCCGGCAATAGGCAAAAGAATCAGCCGCTTAAGATATCACAATTTTGACAACTTTGGTTGTTTATAAGAGGGAAAAGGGCCAATTTCAACCTCAACTTTTTGCATCGTGTTTTTTTCTACCCGAACAATAGATCAGTGCGTATTTCAACCTAAACTACATATAAATTTAAATTAAGTACCTGAACTTTGAACTTTATAAAAAGTGCTGAAATCTACGTTGACCGTTTAAAGGGTTAGTCAACCGTTAACTTTTTTTTTAAAATAGAAAATTGTACAACTGAGAAGAAACGAACCTTTGCCAAGTTTCTCAATTCCAAACATTCCATAACCACTGAGGGGCCGTCGGTCTGCGTGGCCGAAAGGGGTGCATGTGTCGGAGGAGGTGACCTCTATCCGGCTCTTGTTGCCGAAGGCGTCCCTCAGCCTGACGCGGACAAGATTGACGGCCCGGAGATTGCCCTTGAGGATAAGGACGGTGATACGATGGATGAAGATGAGGCTCCGAGTGCGGAGGATGTCTGAAGTCAAAATCTCATATGAGATTTAAAATTTTTATCTTGATGTGTTTGGCCGAGTGTGGCTTTTGTATTAATCTGGGACTGGCCTTTTACGGCTTTGAATCCCCTGTTGCTTCGGCAACTTTTTATTTTCGTAATGGATAATCGGTT